>APFE030159761.1:0-16986 GCA_000404065.3 Pinus taeda
AATTAATAAAATTAATTTACATGATAATTAAAAAAAAATTGAATATCTTCAATATTAATATTCGATCAACCTCATTGGAAAAATTTTAAAGTATTTCACTATAATATCTCTATATTCCTAAACGTGATATTTATTCGTTTTAACAATTAAATAAAACAAAGGGTTGGAAATGGCCACTGTCCAAATTCAGTTAGGGTTGAATAGTAGCCACCCAACTGAGTTCAAAAGAAAAAAGAAAAATATTCTTTGTGTGTCTCTTAAAAAAGTGATATTAATGAAGTAGTGTTGCCAGAGTTTTGGTCGAGGGTATCAACCTAGAGCTTAAGTCGATTGTAGATTCCTGGAATATTCCGGAACCAGATGGACATGGGCGTGGTCAAAAAATTGACCATGCCCATGTTCATCCGATTCTCGAATATTTGTGGAATCTGAAATCGACTTAAGGATGCCCGGGTATCAATGATGTCAAGAGAGAGTTCATGAGAGATGAGAAACAGTTCGTCATGTGCCTACATACACCAAGAAGTGGAGCTGAGAAATGTGTAGAACTTGTTGTATAAAATGAATGTGCATTGAGTGATACCTTGTCGAGTAGAGTGTTTCACGAAGGAGGATGTGTGTGGGTTGTGCCAACATTGTAGGTGTAGGCTTTCATGTGTGTCATGATTCGTATGAGAAAATCAATCAAGTATATTGGTTGTATACAACGTGACTCACAAGGGCCTTGCACGCATACTTTGTGCTTTTGGTTCACGACTGGGAGCCTCACAGTATATAGAGGTTTTATTCCACTGGCTTTGTGTTTTCTTCGTTCTTCCAACTAAGTTTCTTACTCATTTGCACGTGCCATGCAAAAATATGGGGCATGCACCTAAGTATATTAAGCCCTTCCTTGATTGTTTTGTCTAGACATATGTGGTTGTTACTAGGGTTAGAGCTTTTTATTTTTATTGTAGATGGTGACCTTCTTGGCAGGATTCAATGGATTCCCATGCACATACGAATAAGTTTTGTTATTGTTCTCACTTAGTTCGTTCATGGAAAAAATCACATGCTTTTTGATAAACACTTTTTTTAAGTAATTAGGTTAAGTTCCATAGATAGGTAAGATATCTTTCACCTTCAATCTATATATATTTCATTATTTAATTTTTGTTTTTGAGATTTATGGTAAATGTGTTTAGTTTATTATTCTTTATAATGGTCATGTAGTTTAACTAACATTTCTTCAGTCCATAGATAACAACTATTATGATAGTTTGCATGAGGAAAGAAAGTGTGTTTATATGCACAAAAGTAAATAGCTATGGGGCTAGATTTATTTTGGAAAAGAATATGCATCATATTAGTTTCTTTTGGAATGAATTATGTATTTACATGCAAGATTATGTTAGGTTTCTTTGGGAAAGGATTACATATTTTTATGCAAGAATGTATTACCTTTCTTTTGGAAAAGATTATGTATTTTCATAAGATTGTGTTAGCTTTATTTTGTAAATGATTATGTATTTTCATGCATGAATAATACTTATGCTGCTAGATTCCTTTGGAAAAAAATATCTATTTACATTTATCAAGGTAATTATTGTTACATTAATTTCATATGGAAAAAGGATATGAATTCACATGCACGACGATGATGGCTAGTGTGCTAGTTTTACTTTAAGAGAATATGGATAATTGCGATGTCTTGTACAAAAAAATGACAGTTAATGTGGTGTTTATTTATTTTACCCTATGCATGTGAATATGGATGAACCGACATGTGTCTTAACCATATGTATGTAAATATAAATAGACATGTTTTGGTAATTATGTACTTTTAAATAGTTTGTTTGCAGAGTTAATAAAAAGGTGTTTATCAAAACTTTGTATGCGTTTCATTTATGTACATGAAAAAGAGGCTTAAATCTTAATAGTAAATATTATTATTTGAATGTGAGAGTTTGTTGACAATAGTAATTGCAAGAAAGGATTGTAACTCATGGGAAAAATAGATTATATTTAACATTATGGAAGCAAAAGAGTTAGTAGTCAATATAGATTAAAGGAATATCAGTCGTAGGATAATCCACTTATGGAAACAACCACACCACAAATATATAATATTCGAGGATTTATGGGTAAATATGGGGTAAATAATATCATAATTAATGTAATAGCTTCTAGCTAGTTATGTTGTACTTAAAATGATATTTATTTGTAATATTTTATGACAATGGTCAAGGGATGGACTTCTTTACAACCATTGACTGAGGGGGGACTGCCCTGACGAAATGTTTAGTAAAATTAAAAGTTTTCTTATTTTTCCCTACAGGGTTTGTAGGCATATTAGTGTCCAATGATGTGTTTTCTTATTGTGTCATGCTAATGATGTTGCTTTATTACATGACGTTAACATTTACATAATTAAATATGTGAATAACTAGCCTAGGTAAAAGAACCATGATAATGATGTAAGTTTACAATAGGAAGCTTCTGTTAATTTACTGTCTCAATGTTTGTAATGTCATGTGACTTGCTATTCCATTTTTAAAGTTACTCTATATAGTGATGAATATTTAATCTAATGGATAGTGAGGGAATATGGAATAAGTAACTTAGAATTTTACATGCTAGTAAATTCCGTAAAAATTGTCTAATCCTATGTATTTTTTTCACAAGGATTATTGAGGGATGTTACAAGTGGTACCAGAGAAAAATGTTGTAGCACTAACACCTTTCGGGAATACGTAAGTGGAAAATAAGTAGATATACGTATGATGTTAATGAGTATCGGTTCAGGTATGAAACTAACAAAAATTCCATGGAAATGTATGAAGTATACTACATTTGACATGAGATGCATGATGGTGTTAATAACCGCATTAAAAAATGATAAGTGTTAGTGTCTACTTCAAAGAGTAATTGTGCTTATGGCATTTGAAGTTTTATGCAAATAAAAGACAATAAGGAATTCTATTTTATTGTTTGGAATTAAATGAATAATTTTGAATAATTACACTCTGATTAGTGATAGTGTGAGTTAATTATCAACCTTTGCATGTATATTCTTATGACAATATTTAATGGTTCATTTAAAGGAAAAAAAATGATTGGAGTTACAATTAATTTCTTATAAGAAAATAATCAATGCAGGTATTTGTGTGATAACGAAGGAATGTACAAAAGCGGGGGTTGTCTTTGAAGAGGACAATATGATGTCTTAAAAGAACATTGAAAGAACCTCTTTGGATGTTAAAGATAAAGAATGAGTTAAGTGTGAAGGTTTTGATTGTGATGACTAATTGACAATTGAGTTTTATAATGGATTTTGATTGAGTTATGATGGTTAGTAACATTGATTATTTGTTATTTCATTACACCATCGTTTCTGGTCAATTGACAAACTATATTAGAATACGCATCATTCAATTCTTAATTGAAGGTTATTGTTAAAATGGTAAACAATGTGATCGCAATAGATTATTCTATGGTGACAATACATTGTTGAATTTGGGGTTGTTTGGACTATTACATTAATTGTTATGACACTTACTTACTAATAATAATTTAGTGCTTTTGCATGAATAAAGATTTTCATAGGATTTTACACATAACAGTATTATATGCAAGACATTATTGCAAAAGTGGATGCTTATTCAAGAAGGCATACCTACGACTACAAGTTCTTGGATGATACAAAAATCTTAGATCATGATACAATAGTGTCATTAAAGAGGTTAGTTTGATAGAAATGCTTTTTTATGTCAGGGATTGCAATGTTGCATATGAACATACACCAATAACAATTACCAGGATGAGAGCAACTAAGATTATTTAATAGTATGATAATATACTGAAATGCATAAAATGGATTATGTATGTTCGACCAATTTAATGATAGAAATAGTGGTAATTAGATGTTTATTATTAGTTTGTTTTTCAAACTTCACAACTCTACAAGTTGATGACTTAATGATGATGCAAGTTGGTATGTGTTTTACATTTAGGAAACATGTTAATTCACCATTTGAAAATATTCATCGAGTGCATGTGAATACTGTGGTGACATTACTTATGAGATCTAATAAGTTAATTCCATTATTCTGTGGAGATGTGATGTCTCTGTTTTCATGACTAAACAAAAATATGGATAGAATTTTGAATATATTAACATTACCGATTCATTTAGTTTAGAAAAGTTTGTGTGATTGACTTGAATTTGCTAATGTTTCATAATGAGCGTTGATTAGATACATATGCGTAAATGAAGTATCATTTTACATGAAATAGTGACTATAGTATTTTTTAAGGTCTTTTTCCCTTAAATTTTTTGGAAAAATAACTTCATGGAAACTTTGTACGAAAGTTCTTTTGATGTAACCTTATTTGTTATGCATCAAAATGGTTTATGAAATATTGATATGACCAATAACATTCCACATTCTTGAGATATTATGAACATTGATTCCTGTGAAAGTAAAATGCATCCTGAATGTATTTGACAAAATGTTTTGTGCATAACAATATTTTGTATAGGGTGTGGTTTTAACAAAAGTAGTTGTCTATAATTTTTCTAGCATGACTAAGCAGGCAAAGCTCAATGGAAGCATACTGATGTCACTAAGATTCTAGTAACATGGAACATAAGAACCTACGAAAGGTAAAATACTGCAATGTGATTTGTAATTGCAAATAAGAAGGTATCATGTCATGATATGCAAGATATTGTAATGCTTTTGTAAATTGCATGATGATTATATGTCGAAACTTTGTAATGAATACCACCTGTATGACATGTGATGTCAGTCATGAGTTCTTATCAATTTAATTTTAAAGAGTATGGGATCCATGTTGAGGGTCAAGCATGAAGGCATGTTATACATAAATGTACATTCTTCTTTAATGTGAATGTGCATATGTTTAGTTATATAAATTACCGTTAGAAAAAGGTATTAAAGGATAATTTCACATCTCAAATAGTTATAGGATAGTTGTGAAGGGGCAAGGATTCCTTGGGCTGAGGTTTCCTCTCCCTCGAGATAGATGATCTTATTAACAGAAAAATGTTGGCCAACGTGGTGAGATGGGAAAATCCCTATGCAACCTTGCTGATTTTGGAGCCCGTTGGTGGAGGCCCAAAGAGTGATTTTCTAATCTGTATACTCCTCAAGACCTGACATTGTTCGAGGAATAGGTAGGACCCTGCTAAGAGGAACCATGTGTTAGACCAAGTGTTTTCATTGTCATCGAAATATCTTTGATGTGAAATTGTCTAAATCTAGTTGTGGAAACTAGTTCCCATTGGTTGGAAGGAGCATTCATTTGCCCACTGCGGTTTCTGTGGTAAACCAAGTTAACTAGTATGATAAGTTATGTTACTTTTTTGTATGATTATGTAAAAAAATTATGTACATCTTGACAGTAAAGGAACCTAGTACTCATAAATGAATTACTGGAAGTGTAGTTACTTTATTGTGCTACCAATATTGTGGATTCCTCTAGCGGGGGCTAAGACAATATGAACTTGGTGTAGTTATTGGTCATTTTGATGGTTAGAGAGCAAGGTTCTCTCTAAGTACTTGAAGAAGTACTGTGAATAAAATATCATCTAGCATTACATAAATAATTAATGATTGAAAATGTTGCAATTAATTTAATTATGTTGGACATGTTGGTCATACGCTACAATGTAATTGTCATGGAGGTTGTGAACTACCCTAGGTGCTTGTTGTTGGGTTGTCAAACCACTCTTGGAGTTCTTACCACAACTGATAATGATAAACCCCCTGTAGTTAAAATTATTCTGTAAAGTGACCATGATTTCCAAGATTAATTGGCAAGTAACAATAAGTCGGTATAGAGACTTTATTTTGGCTTCTATTGAATTGAATAAGGGTTAAGTGATTGGAATAAAAATTGAATATATTTTAAGGTATAAATGTTTATAATTATTGATAAACAAGATTTATTTTAGTTATTGAACATACAAATCCTTCATTTTGAAAGGGAAAAACCACTTTTGATGGTTCTAGATGGATGTCATGTGTGAAAGTTAGTGATGAACATTGAGGATGGTGTTGTCTTTGGTGGGGAGTATATAATCTCCCTATATATATAAAACACGATATTTATTCCATTTAACAATTAAATAAAACAAAGAGCTTAGAACAATTAGCATCCAGATTCAGTTATGGTTTTATAGTAACCACCCAACCAACTTCAAAAGAAAAAAGAAAAGGGTTCATGACGTGTCTCCTAAAAAGATGATGTTTATGAATTGGTGTCAAGTAGAGCTTTGTAGGAGGGCATCAATAGTTCCAGGAGAGAGCACATGAAATATGAGAAACATTTCCTTATGGGTATGTGTACACCAAGAAGTGGAGATGATAAATGTGTAAAAAATTGATGTATAAAAGTGAATCCATATTGAGTGCTACCCTGTCAAGCAGAGTGTTTCATGAAGGAGCTATGTGGGCTCCATCCACACCACGGGTGTAGGTTTTGATGTGCAACATGGATTCACTTGAGACAACCAATCAACTATATGAGTTTTGTATGTGTGACCCACAAGGGACTTGCACATGTGTGCTTTGTGATTTTGGATGACGAGTGGGAGCCTAGCAGTATATCAAGGGCTTGTTCCAATGAATTTTTATTTTCTTTTCTCTACCAAGTTTCATACTCATTTGCAGGCACCATGCATAAAGATGGGGCCCGCAGCTAAGTGTATTAATCCATCCCTTTATTGTCTTCTCTAGACATATGTGGTTGTTAATGTATGGTTTGTGTTAGAGCTTGTTATTTTTACTGTCGGTGGTGACCTTCTTGGAAGACTTCCATGGATTCTCATGCTCAGAGAAATAAGTTGTGGTAGTTTTCTTTTAATATTTCTAATTATAATTTACATAAAAGGTGTAATACTACAAGTATGGACATTGAATAATGATTCTCTCACTTAGTTTCCTTGTAGAAAATGACACATACCTTTTGATGAACACTTCATTTTAGAAATTATATTGAGGTCCACAGATTAGTAGAATCTTCTCAACCTTTACTATATGTATATTTCATTATTTAGATTTTGTTTGGAGCTTGACGGTAAGTGTGTTTAGTTTATTATACTTTTTAAAGGGCATGTAGTTTGATTAACCTTTTTTTAGCCCACAGACAACAACTACTATGATAGTTTTTGTGAGGAAAGAACATATGCTTATATGCACAAAGATAGATAACTATTAGGCTAGATTTCTTCTGGAAAAAAATGTACATTATGTTAGTTTCTTTTGGAAAGGGTTATGTATTTGCATTCAGGATTATGTTAGCTTTACTTGGAAAAGATTATATATTTGCATGCAAGAATGGGTTATATTTCTTTCGAAGAAGATTATGTATTTGCATGCAAGATTGTGTTAGATTTATTTAGAAAAGATTATGTATTTGCATGCAAGAATAATATCTATGATGTTAGCTTCCTTTGGAAAATAATATGTGATTGCATGTATCAAGATAATAGTTGTTAGGTTAATTTGTTTTAGAAAAAGAATATGAATTCACATGCACAAAGGTCATAGCTAATGTGCTAGTTTTAAATGAAAATAATATGGATATTTGTGGTGGTTTTCTTTAGGAAAATAATATGTTTTGTGGAAAGAAACGATAGTAAAATGTAGTGCTTATGTACTTTATCCTATGCATTTGAATTATGGATGGACCGACATGTGTCGTAACCATACATGTGTAAAGATAAATAGACATGTTTTGATAGTTCTATACTTTAAGTAATGCATGTATATAGTTAATAAAGAGGTATGTATCAATATTTTGTATTTGTTTTATGCACATGAAAAGAGGCTTGAAGCTTAACCAGTAAATATTTTTTATTTGGATGTCAGAGTTTGCTGACAACAGTAATTGCAGGAAATGATTGTAACTCATGCGAAGGACAAATTATATTTAGCATGATGGAAATTAAAGAACTAATGGTTAATGCAGATTGAAGGAATGTCTGCTGCAGGATAATTGACTTATCGAAACAACCATGCTACAAAGTCACAATGTTCGAGGATTTGTACGTAAATGGTATAATGATTAATGTAATACTTTCTACCTAGTTATGTTGTATTTAAAATGATATTTCTTTGTAATATTTTATGGCAATGGTCAAGAGATGGACTCCCTTACAACCATTGAGTAAGGGGTGAACACGCTCACGAGATGTTTAATAATATTAAACGTTTGATGATTTTTCCTTACATGGTTTCCAAGTTATATTAGTGTCCAATAGTGTATTTCCCTATTGTGGCATGCTAATGATGTTGCTTCCTTGCACGATGTAACATTTACATTATTAAATATATGGATAACTAGCATAAGTAAAAAACCCACGATAATGATGTAACTTTACAACAAAAATATAATTTAATTTACTGCCACAATAGTTGTAATGTCATGTGACTTGCTATTTCATTTCTAAATTTACTCGATGTAATGATTCAGATTTAATCTAATGAATAGTGAGATAATATAAAAGAAATAACTAAAAATGTTACATGCTAGTAAAATCTAAAAAAAAAATTATAATAATATATATTATTTTCATGAAATTTACCAAGATATTTACAAAAATTTTAAAAATCAATAAACTTCTCCTAAAAAGATATAAAATAATATGTTTATAGAAAGTAAAAGTAAAAATTTCTTATATTCAAATAATCATTATGATAGAGAGATAAAATGTTTGAAGAAGGAAAAACAATTAATATGTTCAAAATGATAGTCCACCTTACTTAAAAGAACTAAAGTTAAAAGAATTAAAATATTAATTTGATAATAAACCAATATTAAAAATGTAAATTTAAAATTTTAATTTTAAAAACTTCCAATTTCACCATGCTTTATTTTGTTTGTAAAGTATATATAACTAAAGTAAGTTAAAAGAATTAATATTTAATTTGTAATAAATAATATAAAAATGTAATTTAAAATTTTTCATTTTAAATTTCCAATTTCATTGTTTTATTTTGTTTGGTTAAAGTATATGTAGTATAAAGTAAAGTTAAAGTTAAAAGAAATTAAAATATTATTGATAACAAATATTATTAATATGTAAAATTAAAATTTTTTATTTTTAAAACTTCCCTTTTTATTTTGTTTGGTAAAGTATATGTTTTATAAAATAGCATTTTTTTATAATATAAAGGAATTAATATTTTTTATCATTAAAGTAACTATATTAAAAAATGAAAGAATGTAGAAACAAAGATTACAATTTTGATGTTAAAATTATATTTATAATATTAATTTTAAATTAAATTATTAATTATTTTAAGGAATCTTTTTTAAAATAGATATTTAAAAATAATATTTAATAGTTCATAAATATTAAAAAAATATTTATAATTTATAAATTTTTTGAGAGTTATTTTTTCACATCTAAACAGGATTGCAATCATTGTAACTAACCATATTAAATAATAACCATTATATTTAATCAATTAAAATAATGTCAATTAACCAATATTTATTTCATATTTATTATTATATTTACTCTAGGTATGGATTACTGGTATTAGGACATTTAGTTTTGGGTTGATTGTGTATTAAATTTATGCGGCTTATTCATAATTTAACATTAGGAAGTTGATTTTATTATTATTATTTACATTTATTTATTTGTAAGGTGATTGATTGATATCTTATAATGGGTTTTTAGTAACTTCCATTTCTATTAGTTACTAATTTCTTGTTCTTAATTTTATTTCTTTTTTATTTATTTTTTCTATTATTTCTATTTTCATCAATTATAAAAAAAAATTATCCATATTTTCAATTTAACATGACTTATTATTATATTAAAACATATTTTAATAGATTTATTATACAAATAAATTGACATTTGACAAAGATTCAATAAATAACAAGTGACAACCAAATTTAAATATTAAAATTAATTTTTAAAATTTATATATGTTTCTTTATTATATGTTTAACTTTTATATTTTATTGAAATCTTAAGCTTCTATTATAACACTTTATAAATTTATGTAATTTAAGTGTGTATGGTATAAATAAAAAATTAACATCTCGCAATTACAAAGATAAAAATAAACAAATGGAAGTGAATAATATTATTAGAAAAAAATTATGTTCTATTTAAATTAACAACATTTTTTTCAAATCCTACCAAAGTTAATTTAACTCATATTGGCCTTTCCCTCCTTGTCCAGTTTGACATTCATTCCATTACTATAGGCAATTAGTCTTTTTTGTAAAGCGGGTAGGTTTTAACCTTAAGGGTTTTCTTTTTTTTGTTATGACAAATGTCTTTATTTACTATAATTCTATAATTAAAGTGAATTTTTTTTAATAAAGTTGTAAACTAATTTCATAAAATTATCATTGTTCGTGTTCAGATTGCTTATATTCTGATTAAAATTTATAAACCTCATCAAATAAAATCACCTAGAAATGAAATTATGTGACTTTGAATTAAATCAAGGCCCAGTGACTTAGGTATTCATATTATCATTGAGACCTAAAATATCCAATATTAGCACAATAACTTTGCATTTAAACAACTATATAGATTGTGTTAAATATCCTAACCAAACATAAATTTAAGGTTATGAATATGATATATTAATTTCTTTTAAATATAAATAGTAAAGTAAAGTTAAATAAATAACAGAACTATAAATTTAATAACCTAATATTAATAGTAATATAATATATAATATATATATATATAATATATATATAATATATATAATATATATATATATATTATATATTATATATAATTTCTTTATATTATTTCTGTGCACTTTGTGATTTTTTTATGTGATATTAAAAGATATTAAAAAAATTATTTGAATCATCGCCTTAAAAAAATTGTGTATCAAACCATGGATAATATTTGTAGATATAAAAGTTGCGAAAACAAGGCCACACACTCTTGTAAAATATTAAAGTAAGAGTGCATTTTCTAAAAAGATGTTGAGCATAACTTCTCCCCAAAAAAACATTTGATGAAAGCGTATTTTATGCAAAAATGGACACTATATTTTGCTGTAAACATGTTTTTATTTCTAAAATTCAATTTAAATCAATGGGTGATGGTAGAAACAAGATGCATCCAAATGAAAATTCAAAAGGATATTTTGTATTAAATTCATTGGCATCAAATGTTGTTATTTACAGATAAGGAGGAGAAATAAAAGAGCACTACATACAATGAAGCTTGATATAGTGGATGTTGGTTAAATGTACGGTTTGAATATTATTTGAATGAAAAGAAACACTTCATACCATTATAAGGAGATGTATACAAGTGGTGATTTGAAGGTTGTGAATGCTATCACGGAAACCTAGATAAAATAATATTGCAATAGTAGCTATTGTCAATAAGATTATGGAGAAAAGGTAACATAAGGTTTTGTATCTAACATGTTTAATACGTACTCTCAAATTATTTCAATCATATCATGTCATAAAGTTAACTTCACAATATCGATAATGAGTTCATCCAATGGATTGGTCTTTCATTGGCATCGTAGTCCGTTTTCAACAATGTAATGAGTAGCCATTTCTAGATATTACTATCACAAAGAGAAACTTCTTCACATATACGTGGTAATGATACATTAAAAAAATAACATATAAGTATATTTATTAATATAAATTAATATTAGTTTACTTATTTGGTAATTTTTTGGTTAATCAATCATAAATACAATTTAATATTAGTTGATTTTATTTTTATGGTAAAATCTTTATTTTTATTTTTAATTAACTAAAACTATATTTAAAAAAACTAACTACTATGTATCAGTATTTTATATAAATAAAATAAATCATTTTTAAATCATTTATTTTAATGTGTGATAATAAAACCTTTAAAACAATCCTGATATACCGTAACTTTTCCATTTAGATGATATTCACAGATTTGACCATACTGGAAAGATTTATCGCTGGGTTGTGTATGCCGAAAAAGCTAATGAACTACAAAAGCCAAGCAGAAACTGATTAACTACAGTATGTGTCTCTCTAGTATATATAGATAATCACACACTTTGATTTCATGCATTTTCATTACACTGCAGCGAAATCAATGGAATGTAAAAGCTATTACCCTCTACAATTTCTAAACTGAAGCCCCATTTGAAACCCTGTCCACACAGATACATGCCCATGGAATAATATAGTTTGATGATACTCACAGTTGTCTCAATTGTTTCCCTTATCGGAGGAGGAATCCATGAAATCCAAAATGCGTTTCATCATCAAGGGCGCATTCTCAGACTTTGGATTCAAGAGATGAAAGACATGGTTTTCGCCTTCCATCACAATGAGCTCGCCATCTTTGCTGGCCTTTTTCAAGGCCTCGTAATACAATCTAAACGCATGAAAACTATGATCTTTTACCTTCTATTTCTCCTAATTTCAATTATTTCATAAATAAATTGCCAATTAATGGCTTCTTTCATTTCCAAAGCCTATGCCATTCCCTTTGCCAATTTCCTTAGCCATAATAAACCAAATGAATACCTACACTAGGATGTATTTCCCAACATTCAGCTTGGAATACATGTCACATCAACGTCATCTGATATATTTTTACATGGATATTTAACCAGGGCTATTAAACAATTGTCCCCTTGGGCGAAAACCCTCCTCGGTGTTCAATGACACCTATAACTGACACAATAGATGAAAATAAAACATATTGCCAATGGAGCTTTATAAGGTAGATTCTTGTAGTATTTACAATGACCATATGCTAAAACATGACAAACATATCATTTATTAAAGCTTTATAACATAACTCATAACGATATTTACAATAATAACCACATATATACACACAAATTTGCTTCAACCCGCAAATAACCATATTGTCTATTGAGATTTATAAATCCAGCACAATACCATATTTACAATTTATTTATTTGCTTCTAGTCAATACATAACCTAAATGTGTTGCCTTTCTTTTTGACAAATAAAACTGGTGCACCCCACGGTGAAACACTTGGTCTGATGTACCCATTTCTTAATAATTCATATGATTGCATTTTTAACTCTGCTAATTCTGGTACACTCATTTGGTAAGGTGCTTTTGATACTAGTGCCACTCTTGGTATTAATTCTATAGAAAAAATTATCTTTCTCTTAGGTGGAAATATAGGAATTGCATAAAGATATACATATTTATAGTCTCGAACAACTAATCATTCAAGTATTTAGCTTGTTTTTCTTGTCAGTGGTCCTCTACATGAATGGAAAAGTGTTGGCATCCTTTCCTTGCTTCCCTATTTAGTTGTAAAGAATATAATTGTCACATATAAATGGGCCTATGTATGCCTTTTAAAATTTGAGTTTCTCAATTGTCTAGAGTGCAGGTACTAATTTTATTAAGATAACTAACAATTTTTATTTCCCCTCCAACCCATCCATCCCTACCAAAATTTCATATGAACCTAATAGAAGAATGTTCAAATACATAGTGGTAAGGTTCCCATTTAAAATAACAGGGAAGGTCTTCGCCCAATTAGTAATTTCTCCTTTTCTTTTTCTAGTAGCCAACTCGACCAACCATGAATTTATATACCTTTTACATTTAATTTACATTTTTCTACAATATTGAGACTAATATAACTCAAACTAGAAATACGATTCATCAGAACAAAAATAAAACATGTTGGTTTAAAATTATACCTTCTATCTCTACCATGGTGGATTGATGTTTTGTATGACACTCTGCCAATGCTGCATTTATATGTGGAATATTCTTGGCTACATTATTAATGGTACAGAACTATTGAATATTCTATATATTCCACACATATATTGTATTATCTGGATAGGTCTGAAAAATATGGGGTTATCCACAACCCAAGAACTTAAGGTTATTTATCCTTCCCATTAAATCCTTAATTCTATTATTTAGATCTAGTTTGAGTCTCTCTTTGTGTTCTTTGGGTTTCACTGCTATTTTTTATAACGTTTCAACCTTGATTTCCCCTACCAAATTGCTTTGTAGGTCTAGTTTTTTCTCCTCTAATTCCATGGGAAAATATATCTGTATTTTTAGAAGGCCATGATTTCATGCTTACATTCCTTTGCTTAGGCCTACTAATATCATATTCTTCCTTTTCTAATGGCCTCATCCATTGTTTTAGGATTATTGTACTCAATTTTTTATTTAAAAGAGAGAGGCAAACAATTAATAAAGAATTTCACTTTAGCTTTTTCTTCTTATAGGTAAGGTACATACCACGAAACATGAGTAAATTCCATCACTAGCTCATCCATTGACATTTGGCCAGCTTTCAAATCATTAAATTATTTTGGCTTGACATCAAAGCAACATTTAGTTAAGTATTCTTCTTTAAAAATTCATTGAAAATCCTCCCAATTAGCATTCATTTTTTTCTAAATTATACATTTTTATGACTTATTCCCACCATAGAAAGGATTTCCCTTGTAACTAATATGTAGCTAATATAGTTTTTTAAATCCAAGGAATAATCATTAACATGAAGTTACCTATTGATATTAAGTAGTCATGCCACCGCTGCTTCTTCAGACTCTCCATTATAAGTTGAGGTATGATCTTTTTAAATTGCCTTTGTAGTTCCATTTTTGGCTTCTTTCCAGGTTTCAAGCGATTTTTTTGTAAACTATTCTCTTCCTTTTATTTTGTGCAAAAACAAGCATTTGATATCCGCCAGAAAGTGAAATTATCAATATATATATATATATATATATATATATAATATATAATATATATTAGGTTGTGGTTCACAGACACCCTAGTCAACAGGTAGTCTTATGTCCATGGAAAAATCTAGGCTGATTGACCCCAAAGGGAATCTATCCCCGTGTTCCACTTGCAAGGCCTGACCCCAAGGGCTTCAAGGAGATTAGACCCTGTGACCTCCCAATGGCGAGGCACTGATTTTGACCAATTGAGCCCAGTTTGGAATATATACCAAGACAATAACATTGTAATTACATGGTCTTAAAATTGTCAAATCATACATGTCACAAACAAGGAGATATACAAGTTAAATGAAATTACATGTTAAGAGAGGACCTAAGAAAGCATAAGGAGTTTTAGGTAAAATGATAAGGGTTTATCTTTGCATTCGAATGGCTTGCCATTGAAGATGAATTTTCTCGCTAACATTATGAAGTGACTAAAGGTTACCTACCGAACGAGGTGGGATTTTCACATAAGGTGTTAGAATAAACCTTTTGAATATGTTCACTTACTTGTATATTTTTTATATATATTTATCTTCTGTGAACATGGGTTAAAATTCATGTAGATGATATTCACTAATTTACATTTGTCTTAATAATGAGTTGTAGGTTAAACCCCTAGCTTTTGCTGTAGGTTATGTCACAACATCTCCCCTCTATCAGAACTCAACAATGCTACGAATTACTCATAGTTTTTCAAAGATAAATTTTCAGAACCAAATTTTAAATCTAAAACCCTAACTCTATTCCATTCATAAGGGTTTCTTCATCTAGAATATTTCCTTCGATGATGTTAAACAATAATACTAAAAGAGCATGAAAATATCATAAATGCAACATACATGAAGAAGAAATACAAAAAAAAGGTAAGATAGACGATGCACCAAGAATTGTTAATGGATTTCAATCACGATGTATCTATGTCTTTGGGCCCTGCTTCAAGAGGGGAGGCCTCTATATTTTTCCTAGAAAAATAATGTGAAGTACATGGAAAAATAAATGCAAATGCCTAACATCTGCGGATGACCTAGAAATATGCTCCTCAAAGTGCAGCATACTCCATACCATCCACTCTACCTCTAAATTATGTAGCTTTAGACTATAAACAGAACCACCTTTTGACGTGTGAAAGGTTTCCTCAAAGTTCATTCCAAGCCTTTAATGGCACATGTGAAATTTTTCCATAAACCCTTAGATCCACTATTTAGATCACCATTTTGACTACACCAATGTATTCCTTGTGGAATTATGAGAAAACTATTATAAACTTCACTAGGTTATATAACATTCACCCTTGGATTCTAAGAGAATCCCCAAGAATCCATAGCATCATAATATAATAGAATATTCTCACAAAATATTCCTTGGAATATACCACATAATATTTTGAGGAATATTCTACCTGGAGAACTATGCTTATTTTTGGTTCCATTTCCTTGTTCCACCCACACACGTGTCCCAATCTCCTCTATCCGACTCCCTATCAAATGAGAAAACTATTGATTTAAATATATTATGCTTAGGAGAATGACCCAATAACACCATTGGGAATATTTGTTAGTGTGTATATAAAAATATGTTTCTTTTTAAGTGGGTCCTAGGGTGAAACCTCGTGAGACTCCTGTTTTAAACACAAGTTTGACAAAATATAAAACACTTTGTCCATACATTAATAAACCATACCAACCATTTGTATGAGAGAAAATTGGATATTGCATACATTCGAGGGCTACATGGCGTAATTTGAGGTTCCACATGACACCATGTGATTAGGGCACATGACATACTTTCATTGGTCCATAATTACCCAGTCACCATCCCAGATAACTTATAAGTGGGTGACGCATGTCGGCTTGCAGTGCTACCACATCACCCTTTTTTGCCACATCACTTGTTGTGGATCTCACCTAGGCTTGTTGATTGGGTTTCCACATGGAAACTTGTGGGAGTGCCAAGTGGCCCCCTCTACCTCCCACCCACACATCATTTTTATTGTTTGCCATGAATTTTAGATGAAAATAACTTTCTCATACATATTTGGATTGAGGTGTCACTGACACAATTGGAATAAGCTCATATAGTTGTATGACTTGATGTTGTTTCCATTAACTTTGAGCAGTGTTATTTTTGAGTTTTTCCATATCCACCTGGATCATCCCTCCCCATTAAAGGACTGTCAGATCTCAACAGTTATATACAAATATCGTACATGTTTTCTCCTTAGTATTTATAACA
>APFE030159763.1:0-14523 GCA_000404065.3 Pinus taeda
GTTTAAGGCTGAAATGCCTTAATTTTGTAACCGTTTTGTGTAATATATAAACCTGGGTTTAGTGTTGTTGTATACCCTGCGTGTTAAGCTATGGATTTGTAGTTAAATCTATGAGTTAAATCTGTATTATGAACTTGTTGAACTAATATATATGTTGATCGATTATAACTATGTTTGTGTATATGGTCTGTAATAAAAAATCCACGAAGATTTTCCAACGAATTGATGGTGATCTCATTCTCGTGGCACTACAAACATTTATCCTTTCTCATTTGTGATGTTAGTTGTTTCTGATTGCTGAGTTCTGATTTTAGTTGAGATCATTTGTCCCCTTTCAAAATCTACGACTGCAATACCACACGTTTGCTATACAGGTCGGCCATGGGGAACGACTCCGAGCCTGCAAAGATTTTACTCACTTATCTTCAGAGAGGCTTTACTCCGGGTGGCTTTCCGATTGATTTGAGTTCTGGTGATTCGAGCTGAAGGAGCCCTTTTCCACGGGATCCCGTATTTGAATTTTAATGCAGGCGAGTATGAATGTAGAAAGCATGGCTAACATTCCCGGTTAAAAGATAGTGATCCAATTTTCTGGAGGGCGCTCTATCATCCGCTGAGCAGCTCAATCAAAGTGCACTTTGACGGTCCTATGATGTTAAATTTAGCTGTTAATTTGTTCATAGAAATTGGAAGATTGCCGGCGGCTACAAAATATTATAAGGAAATGGGATTTTGGGCTTACCCCCAATTTCTCATTTTCATCATGTTCCCTAGCAGAGTCACCAATTTATTATGAATAATTTGGTATCTACGAATAAATACTAATTCCCTAGATAAGTAACCATATCTAGAACAACAATTTAAAGCACTTTAACCTTTTTCTATAAACAATAGCTAAGACAAAGAGAATGAGAGGACCTACTTTTACTTTCACTTTCCTCTTGTCTCCTTTGTATCGGTCCTGTCGCTCCTTGCTGTACTTAACACGCTTGAGAAGTACCTGTAAACATCAACAGAAGTCACAAAACCAATCAAAGCAAAAGATCTATTGATTACAAGTAAATGAAATCAAATACATTCACACATATAAGCATCATATATCAAGATAAGCATATGGAAAAAGGCGTAAATACTTTATTGAATAGCAAGAAGAATTACAACCATGAAGCCTGATTCGAATTCACTCCTCTAGTTTTGGTTCCATCCACATCACATCATAAGCATGACATTCCGGTGGCATAACAACACTTACAATAGTCTCAATTCTCAAACTAACATTATCTCCTTACAATTTATCAAATTCCAACCCTTGATCACTTAGATGAGTGCTCAATGTATAGGAAGATGGAGGAGGTTTTGTCATCAATTAGGTTATTTAATGACCTTCCATACTTAGAATTAGTTCCATGGAGGAAGGGATGAGAGGATAGGAGTATCTTAACTCATTCCTCATCCATTTTTGAGCTAATAGAAGATGACAAGTGTGGGATTCTTCTAGAAGGCTCCAGAAGATAAGATATTCCCTAGAACCCTATGAAGATTTTGCTTAATCTCACCCACCGCGGGTCAAAGTGGGCCTAAGTGCTCTGTAGACACCCTGGCATGGAATTAACTACTCTACAACACACCCTTGCATGGGCCTACTTGCATTGGTCGCTCTAGAGGTTGTTTCATAATGTCTTCAGGGCATGAAACTGTCTGGGAAGGAGGCATTCAAAAGGTTCACTTGTTGAGGGCATGTAGCAACTGAAATTAGGGTTTGATGAGCCCTAAAACACTGATCTAGATGATGGAAGTGATGTGCCCAAATGGATCTGTGACAAATGTCTAAGATAAATCTAGATGCTCTCAAAAGAACCGGATGAATGCATCTAGGATTGATTTGGACGCTCCCAGGTGAATTGCATGTAGGCGTCCTAGGATTAACCATACCCAGATCTGATGAAACCATAGATGCTCTCTTTAGGCTTCTGTGTGAGCATATATGGCAACCTGAACACTCCCTTGAGGCTACTGTGCCAACATCTATGGCAGCTAGAATGCTCCCTAGGCCATTCTACACGTGCATCTATGATCCAAACTGAATTGTGGAAACCCTAACCTCCCAGACCCTCCCTTAGATACTTTGTGCCAGCGTCTAATATTTGTTGGACGCTCTCTAGGCCATACTGTACTAGCATCCACAGACAGAAAACCTTAGTTATGAGCCAATTTCCAAGATCTAGAAATCCTAGACACGTGAGAGCTTCGACCATGTATATTTGGACCCTTTGTGTGAGCTTTCCTCTATCAAACCTATGCGAACCAAGACAATAAGATAAGAGAATATGGCTTTATCAATGTGTCCAATTGAGCTTGAGGTTTCTTCTATTTATATGCTTCCATGAGGATCCACTTCGAGTTGAGGTCGACTTGTCCAATTTAACATGTGCTTAGGGCCGACATAACACAATATACATGAATAAATAAATAAACTCAAAACCCAACTTCTTCTTGTCTAAACAAGGTTAGGTCAATCTTGGTCCTCTCGAAACGAGGAATCTATTTCAATTATTATCTTCATCATATGAGTTGTACAAAGTGGAATTTGACTGCAGTTGAAAAAATTAACAACTTGGCCTATTGGACCACCTATGAGAGATGCATTCACATTAGGATCAATATATGAAGGACTCTACAGGGTTATTGGAAGACCACTTCTAGTATTGGTCCATGATACTAATCATCTAAGAGAACTATGGGATTGAATATTGGCCCATCTACAATATGATGCTCTTTCGAGGAATTGGTCTCAGGGATTCCCAAGGTTCAAGCTCATCATGATGGGGTATGTCTAGGTTGTGCCAGTGGAAATCAGACAAGGGGACCATTCCCCTCTAGTGAGAACAAGGCAACTGACATCCTCCATCTCATTCATTCCAACATATGTGGTTTAATGCTCGTGCCTTCTATTGGTGGCCATATATACTATATCAACTTCATTTATGACTTCTTAAGAAAGACACGGATATATGTTTTGAAGCATAAGGATGAAGCCTTTGAAATGTTCAAGGAGTGAAAAGCTTTAATCAAAAATCAAACAGGAAAGAAAATCAAAATATTCAGGTCCGACAATGGTGGAGAGTACATATCAAAGGATTTCATTGATTTTTTCAAAAAGGAAGGAATCAAGAAAGTGACAATTGTGCCCTATACTCCCAAACAAAATCAAGTGGCTGAAAGAAAGAACAAGTCCATTTTATAAGTTTCCCATTCCATGCTCCATGATCAAAGTTTGTAGAAGCAACAAATGTCATCATATATGTTCAAAAAAGAGTACCTCTTCAAGCATTAGACAAGAATACCCCCGACGAAGTGTTCATAGGTGTCAATACTAATGTTAGCCATCTCCATATCTTTGGCTACCACACATACTTTCATATGCCAATGGACAAAAGAAACAAGTTGGAAGCCTTGTGAATAAAAGGTATGTTTGTTAGATATTGTTAAAATTCTAAAGCATTTAGAATATATATTCCTAGTCAAAGCAAGATTGAAACTAGCAGGGATGTTACATTCGATGAAGATGTCTCCCTGTGAAAAGAAAGGGACCTTCCCCTGCCTCCTCCTCCTGAGAAGAATGATGATATGGATATTTTGGATGGTACTTCAATGCCCAAATATGAGACATATATTTTTGATGATCCTATTGAGCCCATGGATCCTTCCGATCCTCCTTCATGGGATCCTCCCACCAAGAAGAGGCAACTTTGGCTTCGAGACACATTACAGGATGAAATTCAAGCTCTTGTTTGAATATCATTTAGAGAAAGGAAGAATACATGCAGATACCAATGATATGTTGTAGCCATGAGCACTATGATTCAAGATAAACCTCCCACATTCGAATAAGATGTAAAAGAACAAGTTTGGAAAGATTCTATGACCAAAAAATATGAATCAATTGCAAAGAATTATGTCTGGGATGTTGTGTCAAGATCGAAGGGGAAATTTTTGGTGACTTCAAAGTGGTTGTTCAAGATCAAGCATGGAGTTGATGGTAGCATTGAGAAATACAAGGAAAGGTTCGTGGCTTGAGGATTCTCCCAAAAGGAGGGAGAATATTGTGATGATATATTTTCACTTGTGGCTCGATATAGAACCATTCATTCGATAGTTTCCATTGTTGTAAGTGAAGGATGGAACCTTCATCAGATTGACCTAAAGATTGCATTCCTCTATGACATGTTACAAGAATAAATGTATGTTGAGAAACCATAGGGATTTGAAGTAGAGGATCAAAAGACACATGTTTGTAGATTGAAGAAGGCATTGTATGGTATGAATCAAGCCCCTAGAGCATGGTACACCCACATAACAGTTATTTCATGAAGTTGGGATTCACAAGAAGCAATTTCACTCCCAACCTCTACTTCAAGTTAGTCCAAGGTATGAAGTTGATTTTGGTTTTATATGAATGTAATCCTAATAGGTGGTGAGCCCCTAATGATCGAGTGTAAGAGGGAGCTAGCCTCTGAATTAAATATGAAGGACCTTAGACCCATGCATTAGTTTCTAGACCTTAAGGTGTGGCAAAGGCCTGGTGAGATTTTACTTTCATAAGGAAAATATGTTGTGAAGCTACTATAGAGATTTGGAATGACATAATGCAAATCCCTTCCCACACTGATGGAAATGAACTTCAAAAAGTTATTTGGAAAAGCTGCAGGACTCGATTTAGTGAATCCATCTGAGTATAGACAGTTTATTGGGGCTCTGATGTTCCTAGTGAACGCCCATCCACGCATATGTTATGCAATGAACACGTTGAGTCAGTTATGGATTGAGCCTCTTCATGCACATTAGATCACTGGAAAACACATTTTGAGATATTTTCATGGGATGATCACACTTGGTCTAAGATATTATGCTGGAGATGTTCAACTTCATGGATACACCAATGTTGACTGGGAAAGAAACGTTATTAATAGGAAAAGTACATCTCAATGTTGTTTTAGTCTTGAGTATGTCATGATATCTTGGATGAGCAAGAAAAATAAAGTCCATAGCATTGAGTACCACCAAGGAAGAGTATATTACCACTAGCATGGATAGTTGTGAAGAAGTTTGGTTGAGGATGTTATTTAGAGAGATATTTGAGAAGGTACTAGATACTACAATGATGTATTATGACAACAAGAGTGGGATCTTTATGACAGAGAATCCCATATTTCATGACAATTCCAAGCACATAGAGATTCAATATCACTTCATTCGAGACATGGTGCAGAGAGGATTCATTAGACTCCATCACATATTGATAGATGAGCAGATTGCATATATTCTCACCAAGGATTTACCAAAAGGGAAGTTCTTGATATTCAAAGAGAAAATTGGACTGATGGATGTGACCCCTCCTAACAAGGTAAATTTATGATCGAGGACACTAAGCTAGCTCTTCCCCCTTGTTTGAGCTCCTAGGGTTTGGAATTGAGATAGAGGGCTCTTGGGGTTGAGGGATATTTGGATAATAGGGTATCATCCCCATATTTTACCCATAAGGTTGGAGTAGTAGCTACCATATCTTGTTCTTTGCATTGTATACTGAGTTGGCATCATACCCACAAGCTAGCCTTATTTTGATTGTCCCTCCTCATCTGGCCAATGGGATGAGGAGGCTTGGGGGTGTGTGATTGTTACCTTTTGGTAAGTCGAGTATCTTGCCCAAGTTCAGATTATGATGTAAGTGTTCTACCACATGACTCTTGAGGGTAAATTTTGGGAAGATTGGTAGGAAATAGGATGGGTTTAGTGGTATCTCCCCTACATCACCTATTGTTCAATATGGGGTTAGAGATATTTAGCTCCCTCGTGACATTTCGGGTTTAGATGTACTCCCTAATGTGGTTTTGGATTGAGATATGCTCTTTGTTGAGATAGAGGGTGGTATATTTTTCTCCGTGATGATTATCCTTCTTTATATTCAAGAATTTTTCAGTAGATAGAATTGAGAAGAGACGAGACATATAATGACAGGATGACGTGTTTATTAATGGACAAAGTTTGACAAGTAGAATTATCCCTAGTTGAGAGGGAGTGTTAAAATATGAAACTATAGTAAAATTCCACTTTTTATAGCTCATTTTATTAATATGATGATGGAATTGAATTCCTCTTTTCGAGAGGATCAAAATCTACCTAAAGATCACTCAAATCAGATAAGGGAAAGTGTACTTGTGAAGGAAAGCCCATATATGCACATTTGGACAAGGTTGGACCCAAAGAAAATTGGACACCCTTGGAAGCCTATAAATACAAGTGACCTCAAGATCATTTGGACATCACCAAGTATCTTCTTCTTCTCTTCTCATTGATTGGTTCGCACAGGTCTGAGTCAGGGACAATGAAAGAAGTTCGCAAAGGTCGGAAATTATAGGGTCTCAAGCTCACATTTGATTTAGGGTTTCTGGGCTACAATCACAAACACGTCATAGAGAAAAATCTTCTACATTCGCTGGCTATTAAGCATCAAGGGTGCAACTGGAATCCTCTAGTCACTTGCACAATTTCTCATGCATGCAACTAGGAAGTTTTACGGAAGTTGATCATTGACCGAAGTTGACTGCAAATGGGAAAAGTTGTCTCTGATATATTCTGATGATGGAACCTTGTTTCTTAATGTTATTGGGTTGTTTTTCTAGATGATATTGTATTGGGATCATTTTTCTCTCTGTTGAACATTTTATGACAATCTAATAGAAGAAGATTTTCAAGAAGTTTTCCCCTTAGTAGGTTTTTTTCATGGTCTTTGACCAAACCTGGTGTCTCTTGTTGATGTGTTGATTGTCTCCTTTGTTATTGCATTTATTGTTTTATCTTCCATTACTGTTGATGAATGGAAATACTAATTGTAATTGGAGAGATTGCTAATTGAATATTGAACTGGGCTAAAGTAATTGATACAACATAGACCAATATTCAAATTTAACAATAATAATATCTCTGAGTATCAGAAAGGATGATAATAATAATATTGATGATTAAGTCGAGATTGAACTATTATGATTGATTAATGATAAGTTAAGTGATTTTCTTTCAACTATAGTTGATTACCGATTGATGCAAGGTGATTTACTATTTTTGGAAAGTCATAATTGAGAGGATAGACATGACTTTCTATTATTAGAAAGTCACTCTAGAATTGTCAAAAACGATATTTTATTCAAGGAAATTCAGCCTTGAGCTACTAATTTTCAAAAACCATGAGTGGTATTTTTCTTCTAGAGAATAGGGATTTTGCACCCTATTGCATCCATCTTTGTGCCTTAGTAGATTCAAGACTTTTCACCCTAATCTACTCCAAGGATCCAAGATTCCAGACCTAGTTCTTTTAAATATTTAGGAATTTATGCCCTAATATTTTTATTATAGATCCAAGACTTTGTGTCTTTATATTTCATGGATTTAGGACTCTACGCCCTAATTTCCATGGCTTCTAATCTACTATGCTTTCAAACCTTGTGATTCACCTTAAGGTATTGATTGTGAACACATACCCATCTGATGGTTTGTTGGTAAGGTCTTGTTCCAAGACCAATAATTTTGGATGACTTCCACAATCATTTATAATTTTGGCATCCTTGTTGGCAAATGACTAAGTCCCCTACCACATCTTGCTCAGTATAATATTAAGTATATATAATCTTACAAATCATGTATCATCCATAAATCATAATTAGTCATATGTTCCACATAACCATGATCATCCATGGGTCTATGTGTCTCAATCTTGGATTGCCATCCATGTCATACACCTATGTCAAAACTAAGATACCAAAAGAGAAAACATAGATAATATGAACTTAACCAAAATCAGTCTCATACACACAACCATAGATATTATCATAAGCACACAACAACCATGTGACCCAAACCAAGTCTATAGCATGCAAGCATATACATAAGTATGACATGGATACTCTTTATATCACTCCATCAAAATCACCCTCTCTAAGTGTCACCAAAGCCAATTAACAAAGAAGGGACACCACACAACACCCTAGTACTCTAGAAAATCATTCAATTTTCCAGCTCTAACTAGAAGGACACTTCAATGCCCTAGTTTTATCAGTTGCTGCTAATAGTATGCTCCAACACTCCCACTAGATCCAAATTTCCCTAACACCACCCTACCATCTTGAAGTGTTTTCAGGCTACAACCTGAAGGTGATTTCAACCACCTTCTTAGCACCACCCAACCACCCTAAAAATGATAGTGAATTTGAAAAAAGATTGTGGGCTCCTCTACAAGGGAAAATGACACACATACAATGAATATAATTCTACAATAATATAAAAATGAAATAACAACAATGAAACCCTTACATTTAGACTTCTTAAATAATGACAAAAGAAAGAAAAAGCCTTACAACTGCAAAATACTTATTTTTATATGTTGCAACGGTGAAACCCTACTACGATTATCGTTATATGTACAGTAAGACAAATTAATTCCTTAAGGACTGCTACAAGATGACAAGACTGCTACAAAATAATATGTCAGAGGAGTCCAACTAATTCAATCTTGAAGGATGACTAAAGCTCTTACGACTGTTGGTAATAAAAGTCTTATTCAAAACAATAAAACCCTTATTACTTCACAAGACTGGGAAACCCAAATTAAGATCCTATAATTTTTTGCGAAATGGTCATGTACTTCTGATGCCTTTATGTTGCTAATGTTCTAACTCTAAATTCTTTTGTCATGTCCTTATTAGAAAAGATACACCAATGATTAATACTGTGAGACAAGCAATCAACCTTGAGAAATGATTGGATTAAAGAACCTCTATAACTTGATCCAAAAAAAAGTGCAGCAATGCCTTTTAAACTATTTATTAGGGCTTTACTAGATAAGAATTGAGATAGTAACAAAAGTTGGCCAATTATGCTTAATGATTACTAGGAAAGCTCAAAATAATTTCATTCATTCAACCTTTTCCTTCATTTGATTTTAATGTTTATACAAGGCTCATAAATACTACTCAATACTTGGTTATGACTTCCGAAGATGTTGAACTTTAAATGTATTTGTTGCCCACTGATATTTTTAATCTCATATCTCTTTCGATAGTGTTGAAGTAACTTCGTAGCTTCAATTCTTCAAAGATGATAGAAGGCATGAAGGTGTATTGATCTTGATGTGAATTTTACAATAAGATAAGAGGTTGAATTGATGGACTTTTAGTGATACTAAGGGATCGTGACCTAGCCCAAACAATATATTAGATTAGTCTGAAAATTACCAGCTATGATCCATTCTTAAACATTTTCTAGAGGCCACAGTGTGAAATATCACAACCGAAAATATAGACAATCATCACTATAATTACTTTAGGATAGGATGAAAATTTCAGAGGTAATGACTTTGTCCACCACAGGAGTAAAGAGCCTTAGACTACTTAGATTTTTTCATAATAATTTTCCCTTAACCAACTATAGATCATCATAAGTGAATGCCTATAATAGTATCCTAGTGAAGACCTCTTTTTAGACTCCATGAAGAACCATAGGAATAGATTTTTCAGGCTGCTTCCCTTGGGCGATCACTGCTGATATTTAGTCCTTCAAACAATATGAAATTGCCTACAAGGATTAGATAAGACAATGAAACACTTTGAGACCAGAAAACATAGCCATACGCCCACAAAAAAAGTTGTTCTTCAGGGCCAAAGTGCATAGACCATGCCTTAACAAAGGGATAAATCCCTTAAGAAAACAATAAAATCAAAAGAACCACTTTCAAACAAGCCTCTTGTTTGATTTTGCAATACTCCTCAAGGATGAGAATTTTAGAGCTTCCTAGCCTTATGATTTTCATTCAAATTACATTCCTTGGAGAGTTACTAAAATGACATTATATAGTTTTTGAGGGGCACATATGAGGGAAACCTACTTAATGTTTTGGGGTGAAACCATCATTTAAAACTTCAAAATTGTTGGTGGAAAAAATACTTTTGTGGCGAGGCCAACCAGTCGGTGAGGATTATTTGAATTTTAAAATTCAAATGCCCTTAGAGCCAAAACACTCACATGCTATTAGTTTTAAAACGATCAACCTTTTCCCACAAGAAACATTATTTTAATTCTTGGCAAAGAGCCGTATGACTTGATCATTTGTCTTGGCCAAAGAAGAGCTACCACATAATCAACCTTTGGGTTTTTCCCATAAGTTGGGGCTTCAACTTCAAACAAGCATATTTCTAAAACTTTGAAGGCTCTTGTGGCATTCCATATACCACATGAATCATCTTGATGAGATTAATCCAAAAAATATGGTCTAGACTTGAGACACTATGATTTTCCATGTCTTCTTGGTCAATAAATGCAATGCATCTTCTGGTGCTGATTTGGTTGACATCAATGACAGGCACATTTCAACAAACTAGAAACTGTCAGCCTTTGATTAGTGTTTGTAGGAAAAAGTTTTTTTCCTCAAATAGTCCTTTCTATTGGGATATTGTGTGCGGCAAACTGAGATCAAATGCCAAAGTTACGAACCTAGTAAGTTGTTGTTCCAACTAACCCCATTAGGGCCCATAACCTTTTGGTGCTTCATCTCCTAGGGTTAGGTTTTGGGATTTTTAAGCTTTATCATTGATTATTCACGATAAAAAGGCCTCAAAGCCTCATTGTAACATAGTTCAGAAGGCATGTGGCTATTACATCTCTTCTTCGAGATACGATACCATCACCTGAGCTAGTTTTCTTTCATTCTACATGTAAACAATTTCCAACATTTTATATTTATTAATTTAGTTTCAGTTTCATTTTATCTCTTTTTCTATTTTAAATTTGTATTTCATTTTGTTCCTTCATAAATCTGGATCAATGGTATCAGAGCAGTTTTCTCTTTCTTTATTTTTTGTGCATGTCCCAAATGAGGTAGGGGTATAAGGAGTTGGGACTCCAATTGCTTGAACCCTTGCAAGACTATCCTCACTAACCCCAATGGCCTCCCATGGTGGAAGAAAAGAAATATGAGGGAGTAGGAGATCTTATCAAATTGTTTCTTGAAGAATCCCTCGAGCGATAGTGGAACAAGATGATGGAAATTTTTTACCAGATCTTATGGTGAATAACAATAAGTGATGCATCTTCATCTAGTAGTAACTTTGGAGGCGCCACCCCCTTTAAGGTACAAGTTAATTTTAACATTTCCATATTTGAATGCCAAATAGATGTAGATGCTCTAGATAAATGGTACCCTATCATAGTGAGAAAATCTTCGATACTTTCGAAGGTACCCCACCTACGACAAGGAAATGTATTCTATCATGCAGGTCTGCCAGCAATGGAAACATTATATTTTAGGGATGTAGGTGATCATACAAATAGGTCACTGGGCTCTTCAGTTTATGCAGACATAGGGGAATTTGCAGAACAATCACCATCAGAAATGGTCCACATAGTTGCAACAATTCCATTTAAAAATTAAATATAAGAAGGACAACACCAATAACATCATATTCTATCTCTTCCAGATCCCAATTGTGGTAGTGAGGGTGCTTCTCAACTCTTGTGGGAACAATACCTCTGGATGGTCATAGCTATATGCAAATGACTTGGAACTCACTGCCACCTATAAGATGTTGATGGATGGAAATCTAGTTCTAGACTTCCACCTTCAAGGTGGACTATTATGCTATTTGGGACATCTTTGTGTTCATCAAACAAGCATGCCAAGATGATTTGGGAGACGCATTATAGCTGGCTCACAAGATACTTTGGTGTGGAGAAGATAGTGGCGGTACTGTAGAAGTACTTTTATTTTCCAAAACTCTAAAAAGATGTTGGAAAATATATCATATCTTGCATTGCATGTGCCATATCCAAGCCAACCATTAAGAAACAAGGAATGTACACTCCTCTACCTACAAATAGTTGGACTTGGGAATCCATCTCCATGGACTATATATTTTTCCTTCCTTCTAGCGGGCATGGTAATGACTATGTTTTGGTGGTCATTGATAGCTTTTCTAAATGGCCATATTGGCTACGTGCAAGAGAAGTATCTCAATAGAATCCACTACCAAGATCTTATTTGAATGGGTGTGGGTAAATTTTTGGATCTCATAGACCATTATATTAGATTTGGATAGAAGGTCCCTAATTGCATTTTGGTCGAGCCTCTGTTCATTGTTGGACACAATGCTCACTAAGTCAACTACGTGTCACCTGTAGACTAATGGATAGATAGAGGTCGTAAACAAGATGATATTGCACATACTATGCATGTACAACTCTAAGCATCCACAAACACGGGATGAGAGACTAACCTATGTGTAACATAGATACAATAGATATCTCCATAGCTCAACTAGCAATATCCCTTTTCAAGTGGGCTTGGGATATAAACCATTGTGTTGCATTGATGTTGCAATGCCTATTGAAACTGCACAGGCATAATTTGCACATGTTCAATCTGAAGTTGATAAATCCATTGAGTTTATTTAATGCATTCAGCTCATCCACCAACAGGTTCATGATATCCTAGATAAATCCAATACTAAGTACAAACAATGTCATGATCAATATCGGGTGCCACATAATTTTCAAGCACTACAACAAAACAAGCAATTTACGCCAGATTTAGCACTAGATTTTAGTGCATTTTTTTTCTCAATTGGGATGAGCAGCCTGGCGCTAAATCTGGCTCTATTGTACAATTTTTAAAGCGTCCTTTTTTGCACCAAATTTGCATCTTTTTTACGCCAAATTTTCCATCATTTTTTGCATCATATTTTGCACCAAGATTTTCATTTGGTTTTACAATAGGTTTTGCTCCTAGTTTTGTGCCATTTTTTGCATCTATTTTTGCATTATTTTTTGCTTCCACTTTTGTGGCATTCTTTGCTTCTAGTTTTGTGTCATAATTTGCATCGATTTTTACACCATCTTTGGCATCTGATTTAGTGCCTTTTTTTACATCTAGTTTGTGCCAATTTTTGCATCTGGTCTTTATGCCATTTTTGCATCTGGTCTTATGCCATTTTTGCATCCTGGCCTGACATACTTATTTTTACATCTATTTTTGTGCCAATTTTTCTCCCTTTTCTTACACCATTTTTTCCATCCAATTTTGCACCATATGTTGAATCTAATTTAGTGTCAAATTTTGCATGCATTTTTGCACAATTTTTTGCATCCACTTTTGCGTTTTATTTATCTCCTTTTTTTGCATCTTATTTTGCACCATATTTTGCATTTAATTTTGCATCATTTGTTTCATCCAATTTAGCATCATTTTTAACACCATTTCTTGCATCCAATTTTGCATCCTTTTGAGCATCTAAATTTGCATCATATGTTGAACCATATGTTGCATCCACCTTTGCATCCCATTTTGTGTCTATTGTTACGTTCAATTTTGAGCCATTTTTTCGTCTAATTTTGCATTTGTTTTTGCACCAAGTTTTGAATGATTTGTTGCACTTGATTTTACATCCAATGTTGCATCTCAATTTGCATCCAAATTTGAGCCATTTTTATGCCCATTTTTGCACCATTTTTTCTTCTTTTGTGTCCAGTTTTGCACCATTTTTTATGTCCAAATTTGCATCCTTTTTGGTATTTAATTTTCATCCTTTTTGGCTTCCAAATTTGCATCTTTTTTCTGCCACATTTTGTGTCCACATTCACATCTCATTTTGCACCTAGATTTTAGTTTGAATTTTCATCTAGTTATGCATCATTTTTGACATCCTTGGTTTCACTCTTTTTTAATCCCATTCTACATCTTGTTTTGTGTCTTTTTTACATCCTTTTTTCATCCTAATTGTACACCATTCTTTGAATCCTCATTTTGGTGTCCATTTTTGCATCCTTGTTTGTGCCCAATTCGGTATCCTTTCATATGCCCTATTTTGTTCCCTTCTTTGTGTCTAGTGTTGCAGCATTTTTTTATTTTACTTTAAAACCATTTTTGTGTTATTGTTTGCATCTTGTTTTGATGGCTAGTTTAACCTCCAATTCTACTCCCAATTTTGCATCCATGATTAAATCCACTTTTGGCTTCTTGTTTAGAGTTATACTTTTATTTCCATTTATGACCCCCTCTATGGGTTCATTTTACTAAGTCCATTTACATAGTGAAATATATTAAAGTTTCTAAATATCTTTTTGTTGTAGGATTTAATGCACGGTTAGATGAAAATAAAACCCTCTCAGTTTATCCCAGAAACCTAGGACAAACCAATTAAGAGAAAGGTTGCTCTAAGGCTTAGGATTCTTAGTAGATCAAGATGTATCATATATATTAAGAAAAAGAGAATGAATTCTTGTGAGTCCTCACATGCAGGTCTTCTTGGAGTTTTTAGTATAGGTAGGAAGCGCTCCTAGCTAGTTCCAAAGCTTTGCCCTACACATAAGAGAGAGAACAAAACAACCTTCACAGCATAATATATTGATAATCGAAACTATCAGAAACGTATAAATATTATTGAATAAATAAATACAAACCAAAATTCCATACATCCATTAGTT
>APFE030159766.1:926-25815 GCA_000404065.3 Pinus taeda
TTTGCCTTGACTTAAAGTTGCATATACATCTTTAAAATCTATATCTTGAGCATATTGTTCAATGTAGCTCTCATGCAATACTGAATTATGCTTAAGTATAGTAGATGCATTTATAATTGGTCTGGACAACATATCTGCAACTTTATTGTGTATGACATTTTTATATTTGATGACTAAATGAAACTGTTGTAGAAAACCCTTCCATCTATAGTGTCTCGATTGCTGCAGCTTAGTTTGGGAGTGTAGATATTGAAGTGGTTGATGATCAGTATGTATAACTATCACTTTGCCCATTAAGTAATGTTTCCACTTTTTTACACTCTGTACTAATGCATACAATTCTTTATCATATGTGGGATAGTTAGCTACTACAGAATTAAACGTCTCAGAATGATAACATATGGGTTTACTGTGCTGCATCAACACTGCTCCCATGGCATAGTCACTACCATCTGTTTCAATCTCAAATGGTCTTTGAAGATCGGGCAGTGCTAGTACTGGTGTTGTACTAATCTTTTCTTTCAAGGTGTCAAAGGCTTTTTGCTGTTTGCCTCCCCATTGAAACACCTTGTTCAATCCTGTTAAAGCATGTAAGGGAGCTGCAATTAGGGAAAAGTTAGAAATAAAGTTTCTCCAATATTGTGCTGCTCCTAAGAAGCTTCTAACTTCTATAGTAGATTTGGGTTTAGGCCAGTTTACAATGACTACAACCTTAGAGGGATCTATCTTCAATTCACCACCCCCTGCTATATGTCCCAAATAATTCAAAGATGTTTTTCCAAATTCACATTTTGAGAGTTTAACATAAATATTTTCTCTTTTCAAAACATCTAGAGTCTGCTTAACATGCTTTAAATGTTCTTCCCACGTTTTGCTGAATATAAGAATTTCATCCAGATATACAATAAAAAAATCATCAAGAAAAGGTTTGAGTAGATCATTCATTACTCTCATGAAAGTAGCAGGAGCATTAGTTAAGCCAAAAGGTATAACCAACCACTCATACAATCCCTGCTTTGTTTTGAAAGCAGTCTTTCATGCATATTCTCTGCAACTCTGACCTGATGATAGCCACTATGCAAGTATAACTTGGAAAAATAAATAGCTTCTTTCAACTAATCTAATAGATCATCTATGTGAGGAATGGGATAACGATTTTTATTCATTATCTTATTCAGTGCTCGGTAATCAATGCACATTCTCCAGGAGCCATCTTTCTTTTTCACCAAAACAATTGGAGACCCACATGGTGATGTGCTAGGTTTGATGAACCCCTTCTCAAGTAGCGCTAGTACCTGCTTCTTGATTTCTGCATTCTCTAAAGCGGACAACCTATACATTCCAATGTTAGGCAATGGAGCATCTTGCTGCAAATTAATATCATGTACTATTTCCTTTTTGGGTGACAGACCTTTAGGTTCTTGAAAAAATATATCATATTCTAAAACAAATTTTTCTAAATCAGCTTGTTGTTTAGCATCACAGCCATCAAATACATTGGTTTTATAAGGTTTCTTTTCTTTTACAACCATCAGTAAAAATTGTTTGCATGAATTTACAATTCATTTCATCTGCCCTGAGTTTATGAGAGTATAATTATTCTTGAGCTTATGATCTCTTACAATATATTCGATTCCATCTTTAATGAGTAGATACTTGTTCTCATCTCTATAGAAAATAACTTTTCTATCATACAAGTAAGGACTTCCTAAAACAATTCCACATATATCCAAAGGAACTATATCTAACTCAACCTCATCTACAAATGTTGACCCAAAAGAAAACTTAATGTACATTGTCTAGTCACTTGTAGCTTTGCTTTATTGCATAACCAACCTAATGGATATGGTTTCTTGTGAGGTGTGGTTAGTAATCCCAACTTCTTTACAATTGCTTTAGAAATTAAATTTACTTGTGAGCCACTATCAAACAAAGTATCAATCTTTTGATGATTGGAAATAACTCGAATATGAAAAAGCTCATGTTTTTTTCTCTCATTTTCTTCATTATCAATAGATTGTGCAGAATTACTTGTAGATGCTTCAAAATTTTTACCTTTTATACCTGTGGCTGTGATTGTTGCTTCATCTTCTGAGTCTGACCCCAAATCCTTTTGAATAGCTGCAACAATCTTCTTCTTCTTGGCCTCGAACTTCTTAGGTTTCAGCTCTGGATGCAGAATCCAGCAGTGTTCATCGTCATGCCCATCCTTCTTATAGTGAGTGCATGAAGACTTGCTTTTCTGTACAATGTTTGTCTTCCTCTCTTTCCATTTTTGTTTTCTTTTCTCCTTATTTTTTCTTGCAGTGGGTTTGGATGATCCCCCAACTTCTGGGTTCCCATTCTTACCTCTAGCTTCTAAATGCGTAGCCTAAATGGATACCTCATCTATACTAGTGGGATTAAACATGAGGATAGTGTGCCTCATGTAGTTGTATAGACCACCTATATACTTCAACAGAGTCTCAGCTTAGTCTAAAGAAATTCCTAGAATCAAAGCTATTTTCCTAAATTCTTGGGTGTAACCTTGTAAACTTTTCCCTTTTAATTGTCGAAGAGTTTTCCAGCTCATCATGGCTTGCTGCATGTAGGCTAGTGGATAGAATTTCTTTTTAATTGCAGAAACAAATTCACTCCAGATAGAAATAATCTTACCATGTTTCTTCATGTCAGCTTGTGTCTTGCCTTCCCACCATACCAAGGTAGTGCCTCCAAGGCGTAGGCTGGCTAGCTAAATCTTACTCTTATTTGAGTCAATGCTCTACACTCTTCAATAAACATCAATCTGTCTGATCCAATTATCCAGATTCTCTGCATTCAACTCTCCATCATATATTGGTAAATCAAATTTAACATCTAATTTAATCAAAGATGTCTTCTTTTTATTTTTAGGGCTATTAGGAGGTGTGAAAATTTTTTCTTCTTTCCCTTTTCCTTTAGAGTGGTCGCGAAGGAGAGATTCTTCTACTCCCTTGTTTTATTTGGAGCTTGATGAATCTTCATCTCTATGTTTCTTAAAGTCCCTACACATTTCCTCCACCATGGATCTCAGGGTCATAAAACTATCCATGAACTAGGGGTCTCATTCCAAGGGATTTTCTTCTGACATTTTCCTCTTAGAATAGACTCTTCCAATTTCCAAGTTATTTTCAACCAGCTCTTCTTTTCCTAATTTAAGCTTTGATCTAGTTAGCATTCAACAACAAAATCGAGCATAGGCTTGTCTAACCTTAGTAACCTAGAGTTCTGATACCACTTGATCTGGAATTTATCTAGGACAAATAATTAGAGGTATTACAGACTCATGTGTATGGATGTGCCTATGTTACTTATGCAGATCGATAAGATTGCTAGAATACATAGACATTGAGGCAATCAGAGAAAACATAACAGTCAAACATGTAAATAAAACAGTTTAATAAGGAGTTCACCCAATGCTCCTGGGCTATGTCTCATGGTCCAACCTTTCAGTGGTGGCCTCTCTATTATGTTTTCAAGCAGATTTTTTACAACAGTGAGCTCGATTCGGGACTCAATAAATAGATAGAAGTCAGTAGGAATGGAGTGCACAGAATCTCCTTACTAAAACTCGACCTCTGAGGGTCACAGTAGTATGACAAGCCTATGCCGAGGAGTTTGCTTGAACCTCTCAAGCCTTCGATGGAGTACACAAACTCTCTAACTCTCTCTGGGTCTATCTGGCTTGATGTTTCCTTCAGGTCAGCTTGGATTCTACTCTCTGTTCTCTACTATTAGCTTCTTCTGTCTCTATGTGTGCCTATCCTCTGATTTTGTCAGTTCATGGCTTTAAATCCAGTCTATTCTTTGAATGCTCGTTTTCATTTCCGGGCCTTCTGGTTTCCATACCTCTATCTATTTGAATTCCTCTACGAGTTGTCATCATCACTGGGTAACGCCTCGCAGGGAGGTGGCCACCTGTTTCCCAACGAACTAGGTGTCATATTTCTTCAATCATTTTTTAATAGCCATTAATTCTGTTTGCTTCAAGATGACCTATGAATCATGAATCATTTTCCAATTCATCATCCACGTCGGACTTCAAATCCCCTATCATCTTGCTTTTTGACTTGTCAAATCCAGTTAGTCATTGGGATGCATCTCCGTCGTTGATCTGGGCCCCCCAGATCCTACAGTCGTCCTTAATATCGAGCAGACAAGTCGCACAGTGTTTACCCATCCAATGGAGGGAGTTTTCTCTCTCATCTGCCGGAAGCATGTTTCTCAATGTGTGGCATTGAGCGAGACTCAGTCAAAACTACTTACCACCTCAAGGCCTTCTGATATCCTGTCGGTTTGTGGAATCCCGTGCTACAGAATCGAATGTGTTACTTTTTCTGAATTTTATAGCGATTTTGGGTCTAGGCGCTTTGGGGCTTTCCTTCACTGAGGGGGACACCTTGTGATACGCATTAGCACTAATCACTTATCAAAAACCACCCCTGTTTCTTGATTTGGCCTCCAGTTTTTCCAGTTTGCGCCAGTGCACGTTACCATGGGCCAACGGTTTGCACGCTCAACCGAGGGTCCTTGTTGCTCTGCTTTGGCCACAACTGCAACTATTACGAGGATTCCTTCCAATAGCTGTGATATTTTCTAGGACTTGAATCTTTTAGCATCATTTGAAGTAGTCATGAAAACTTAGAGAGTTTTTAGGATCCAATTCAGATCACCTGACCTTGTTGGGGACATGCAAAGAAAAAAAGAGAAAGAGCAGACCGCTCTGATACCACTGATCTAGATTTAAACATGAACGCAAAAATTTACAGAGATTACCATAAATATAGAGATGCAACAAAAATAAGACTTCATTTCTTTAATGTAAAATACTGAAATATGCTTACAAACAAAAATGGAAATAAACTAGATCGAGTGATGGTAGCTTATCTCTGAGGAAAGATGTGGCTGCTACATGCCTCTGAACTGTATTATAATGAGGCTAGAAGGCCTATTTATTGTTTAGAAACAATGGAAAACCCTAAACATCCAAAAACCTAACCCTAAGAGATGAAGTGCTAAACCATGGGCCCGTTTTGGGTAAATTGGTACATTAACTTCCCGTGGTCGTAACTTTGGCATACAATTTTCGTTTGACGTGCACAATACCTCATTTGAAAGATTTATCCAAGGAATACAAATTAGGGATGAGAAACATTGATCCATGGACCTATGTTTCTCTCAGGTTTCCCAAAACACTTCGTTTAGGGCCTCAAAACGGCTCCAGAAGTTTAGGACCCGAAAAACTGCTAAAAGTAGTAAACTGTGCTACAATTAAGGAAACTAAAAACTGAAAGAAACAATGGTGGGGGTCCAAGTGGAATTGGGGGGTGTCCATCAATATCCACATGGATCACATAGATACACCAGTATTGGTCCAAGACCATGGAAAAACCCACAATGGGGAAAACCTTTGCAAATCTTCTTCATCTTAGATCGTCATCAAATGATGCAGCAAAAGAGAGTACAATGATCCCATAACATTGTTTATGTAGAAAAATAATAATGATATCTATGAAAAATATCTAATCATGTTACAAACCAATATCCTCATACTGATGGTTGTAACGTGCTGTCACAAAATGATGTCAACTATTGTATATTGTTGTCACTGTGCCAAACATTGTTGAACACTGTCGTCATTGTCAATGAACCCAATACATATGTTTGCAGCGGAAAATCATAAATCAGATCTACAAATTTTTATAATAGTAGAGAGAAACACATATCTAGCTCATCACTGAAGTTAACTGAAGCCAAAATGTCAAACCCTAGATCTGAACTCAAGTCTCTCTCATCCAAATTGCTTGTGTGCAACCGAAACTCTCGAGTCGCTCTCTCGAATATTGTATGCAAGTGAATGTGAATGCAGAGTCAATTTCAGGAAGAATTCATGCATGTGACTAGGGCATAATACTGATAAAAGCCAAAGTTTCTCCCTTACTGTTGTTGTGCGAGCGACCCTGATGTCCTTATCACTCCCAGGACTACTTTGTGAGTGCGATCGGGGACCAGAACCTTCCGATCTGCCTCTGAACCTAGAGCCACTCCCATAATCCTCTATGCCAGCGTCCAAGGTTCTATAGTTTCTCTCATAGGCTTATGTGCTAGTGACTAGGGACCGGAATGCCCTGTTCTGTGCCAGTGACTAAGATCCAGAAGGCCCTAACTTAGAGCAAACCTTTCGCCTATGATTTTAGATCCTTGAGCGAACTCCTTCCGTCGAACCTGTGTGAACCAAAAAAAAAGAGAAGAGAAGATGTGTCCAAATGATCTTGAGGTCTATTTATTTATAGTATTTCGTGAGGCGTCACTTGGGGTTAAGACTGACCCAAGTAGTTACTCAGGTGGTTAGGGCCAACCCATTCCATAATACATGTGTGAATAAAATAATTCATAACTCAACTTCCGATTAACCAAATTGGGTGATATTTAGGTCGATTTCGCTTCTCTCAAAAAGAGGAATACAATGAAATCATTACCTCAGTAATTTGAGTTGTCCAAGGTGGAATTTTGCCGCATTTTCCAAAATTAACACTCCCTCTCAACTAGAGAAAATTCCATTTTCCAATACCTATCCATCGAACAATATGCCATTATGGAATCTTCGAGTGACATCACATATCATCATAGATCATCTCTGTCATGTAGTCATCATGCCATGTCCATCTCAATTTTCTTATCATCACAAATCATTATTATACATCTCGATCAATCCTTTTCATATTTATACTTATTTCGTGATTGTTCTTGCTCATATGTTGAACATTCTTGGATCTAGAAGAAGTAGAATTTGATACCGGAGGGGAGCTCAAACTACCACCCTCTATCCATCTGGTGGTTATTTGGAATCTCTAATGGTGGTATGCTACTTGGAATGTTATCATCGATGTCATTGAAGAGCATATCATCAAGGAGAATATCTCAACCTAGAATCACATTGAGGAGCAATAACTTCCACCCATACCAAGCAATAGGATACCTCATCACACAAGGGAGTAAACGCTCAACCCTATAATTTCATCGGGGAGTTATACCCTCAACCTGGAATCATACCAAGTCATATCAGCCCACAAGTCATCTCTAGCCATCCTATTGCCTACCGATCTTCCCATCAATGACCCAGAACAGTCATGTGGTAGAACACATGCATAACAATCACCTTGGGTTGTACACCCCTAAGTACACTCTCAACTCGTTGGTCAGATGAGGAGAGGTACTCCCAGAAAGCCTGACTTATGTGTATGATTCCAACTAGGGTATACTCTTCTAAGACCAAGATAGGGTGATCTACAACTCCAACCCTATGGGTAACAAATAGGGGTAACTCCCTATGGTCCATAGACGGATAGGGTAACACCCTATTGTCTAGAGTTCCCTCAACCCCAGGATCCCTCTATCTCAATTCCTCACCCTGGGAGCTCAAATAGTGTAGGAAAAGTTGGCTCAGTGTCCTTGATCAACGTTGCCCTTCATCCGGAAGGGATGCTCTCTAAAAACCAAAATACCTTTGAGAGAATATATGCAGTCTGCTTGTCTCAATAGTAACTATTTCCTGTTCACACAAAAAATCAAATCAAATATCATGTTGGATCATATATAATCACATAAATCACAAAAGGATACCATAATCATCCTCCCTCTCAAGGATGTACCAACCACAAGCTTGAGCTTGTTTCGAATAGTTGCACTATCTCAATATACGAGAGTATCTCGGTCCCAACTAAATATGGGACTTACTACCAATCAGATCATCACAATATATCCATGTCATATCCGAATCATGTTCAAACAACTCTCGAAGGATATTTTGTATCCTACCTTACAGCTAGCGATGCCAGCAACATCATGATCAACCTCGGTCATGCTATGGACCTCTCATCCAAGATATCAAGGAAGATCACATACTAAAGAAACATCCAAATGTGCTTATAAAACAAAATATAAAATATCAACAATACATGTATGCAGATACATATCATAGGAGAAATATATCATTCTCAAAATAGAACACCTCATGCAGATATTTCAAAGCATGCTCAGTGGCAACTATGTGTGAGTGAAGCAACTCACTCATGAATTCATTAAGGTTATATGCACATCATACATATATAAATGGATGTTCAAAATGGAACATCAATGTTTCAATTGTCAAATGTTATATCAAGTTCAACAACATATTGAACTTTAAATTCAAGTATCCAAGGATTATTTAAAAACATTTTCCAATAGCTTACCAATATGGAATTTCTTTCCCAAATTCTAGAAATCGATTAATCATGCCATGAAACATTATTTTGAGCTTCATAAGCCATCTCCCTCTGATTTAGATCATCAGAGGCTTATGACCTTTCACAAGTAGATCATCAGGATCAAAACCATAATCAAAATCAAAGTTATGCCTTGGAACTCATCATCCTGAATTCATCAAATAACTTTCAAATGTAGATACTTCTAGATTGAAATGCTCTAAGCATAATGCCTTTCTAAGCTAACATAATCATCCTTACATAACTCAATGTTGTACCATCAACAACAAAGTCAACTCATCAGAGTTTAGAAGCCATATCACAACCATGATCAAATTCATCATTATCATAGTATTAATACTTTCAACCAGGAGACAGGTGTTGCTCTATCAAATCGTTACTTCATCATGCCAACAAGTCATTCATTATCAACCTAAACTTGATTAAGTCATTCTCATAATCTTAATAAAATTCATCATGTCACTAGGTGAAAATTCACACATCAAGTATTAGTCATGTGAATTCCATTTTTTATGCTAAATCACAACTATCATCATTTCAATCATTGTCCTACGAATAAGGAGGCCAATCTCCAAATAAGTCATCATGCCCACATATTATCAATATCAGGGAAAATCAACAATCGTCAAATCAGATCACTAGACATCAGGTCAAGTCCAAATTCTATCCTAGAGGGAGCTATATTCAAAGCACATCTCAATCATCAATTCAAAGTTATTGTCAAGCATTATGAAAAAACACCAGTAACACCAAATCATGCCAATAGAGTGGCATATCTCTGTATGTCTTGGTCACCTGCAAACACAAGTTCAGTTTGTATGTTCATGTTATGGAAAACATTCATCCTTTCCCTGCTAGAAAATATTGTTGTTATGTGCAATACATCTATTGTACTGATATCTTCCACCTGACCATCTGATTTCATGCACAATAATTCATTAAATGATAAAAAAATTTAACTCAACAACTTCATAAATCAGTTAACAGTGGTAGTTTCTGTTAGGGACATCATGATTCAGAGTTTAGATAGCTTTAGAAAGCTTCAGATGATGGTAAAAAATAGTCAAACCTCTGGTCGCTCCCTTCAAGTTAGCATGAGAGTGACTTTAGCTGCTTGGACATTGTCTAAGCCTTAGCATGCGTGCGTCCAGGGATGAAATCTCCTAGATCTGGGACTGGGTCTGGAGAAGAAACGTTAATTTCTATATGGGCTGAGACTCTGCTACATATCAATACTGTCATATGCACATAAATTATACCTCAGCAACATCGAATACAAATAGTAATAAGGCTAAGAATCTTGAGAAGAGATTCTCCCTCTTACTGGGTATCTACATCATTCATCTTCATTCATGTAAGAAACCTATTTCTACTTGAGTCATGCAACAACATATCTGTTAGATCATAAACATGTGGCTATCAACATCGTGGCATGAATCTTTCATCAAAGGCTTAGACTTAAAGATAGATGTAGCATCATTTATCAAGGATTATGAACACAATAGTACTTTCTATCAAGTCACTCCATCAATTTAGGACATTCAATTTAGAAATATTCCATCAACCACATGTAGTAAGAAATATGGAATATCAATCTTACACTTATGCACTTCATGACCAATGAGACTAGATTAGATCATTCAATAAAACCTTATCAAAACAACAAGAGTGTCAATCACTCTTTCCATATTCTTTGATCATGCTTATCACAAGCATTACCAACAGAATCATGTATAGGAGTCAATAAACTATCCTTATATAAGAAATCCATCATGAAAAGTATCAAGAGTATCATTTACCAGAGTCAAGGTGATAACCTTCTTTATAGGATCAGGATGTCCAATGGATAGATCATAGATGTTAGCCAAACATCAAATGTATCACTAGATAGCCTCATAGAATTTGAGAAGATCAAAAGTTTAACACTAGGTGCAACATTTTATTATAGGAGACATATATCCAATTCACTTTCATATACATGTATGAGCCATTAAAGAAAGAGACATTCTCATCATACCTTAGGGCTTACTGAGCTAACAGTTGAAACATACCATGCATACTTTGTGGTATTACCTATGCAACTTTTCATTAGACATAGGTCGCTTGAAGCCCTTTGTCATATTTCCATCAAGTACCTCTTTCTCTCTTTCCAAATATGCATCTCAAAATTATCCTCAAGAAGGATCTACTTAACACATTTCATCAGGAGGTTAGAACCATCCATATACTCAAATACATATGCAGGAAGTACAAGAAATAAAAATAATCATTAGATCTAACAAGTAAGAAGCATCATAAGTCAATAAATACTCATCTTCAATGAGAGATGATATTCTCCCTCTTGAACCAATCTTTAAGGGCCATCAATTTCCATGGTCCATATATCCATGTTTCCTTCAAGTATCCAACCAAGTCTGCTAGGGATCATTCCATCTAGGGCTTCATGTCTCATATCGTTCCCATAAATCAGGTTTCTCCAACCCTAACCTCATATAATCCATCAAGCCCAATCATCAAGATGTCTAGGGTTATCTTCAAACCCTAGAATTCTTTTAGGTATCCACCATCCTCTTCCTTCTTCCATCAAAGGTGTCATCATTGGGGTGATCTCCATGAATTTCCTTCAGCCTGGCTACGATACCATGTTAAATTTTCTATAGGGTGACATTTTTCTTTACTATGATAGTTGCATTTCATCATTAATACATTAAGTTTACCCCATATCATCTTCACATTATTCATATCTACACCATTATACATCAACATATGAAAATATATAGAAAGAAACAACATCACCATCATCATCAATGCAACGAAATATAAAAGGAATAGTAAAAGAAATAATGCACACACATAGAGACACCAGGATTGGTCCAAGACCAGGGAAAAACCCACAATGGGAAAACCCTTGCAAATCTTCTTCTTCTTAGATATTCATCATCAAATGATGCAAACAAAAGAGAGTATGATGATTGATAACACTATCTATGCAGCAGAACAATAATGATATCTATGAAAAAGATATAAGCATGCTAGGAATTAGAATCCTCATACTGATGGTTATAATGTGTTGTCACAAACTGATGTCAACGCTGCTAAACATTATTGTCTCACTGCTGAAAACTGTTGTCACTGCTGAATACTATTTTTAGACTACTGAACACTATTGAACACTCTTGCCACTGTCAATGAGCCCAATACATATGTTTGTAGCGGAAACTAATAAATCATATCTACATATCTACAAATCTACCTAATCACTGAAGTTAATTGAAGCCAAAATGTCAAATCCTAGATCTGAACTTGAGTTGCTCTCATCCAAACTGTTTGTGTGCGACCCGAACTCCTGAGTTTCTCTCTTGAATACTGTATGAAAGTGACTATTACTGTAGATTCAGTCCTAGGAAGAATTCATGCATGTCAATGTGGCATACTACTGAGAAAACCCAGATTCGCTCCCTTATTGTTGTTGTGCAAGTGACCCCGATCTCCTCGTCGCTCCCAAGACTACTCTGTGCGAGGGATCGGGGACCATAACCTTTCGATATGCCTTTAAACCCAAAGTCGATCCCATAAGCCTTTGTGCCAATGTCCAAGGGTATATATAGTCACTCTCATAGGCTTATATGCCATCAACCAGGGACCAAAATGCCCTGTTCTGTGCTAATGTCCAAGGGTATATAGTCACTCGCACAGGCTTATATGCCATCAACCAGGGACTGAAATGTCCTGTTCTATACCAAAAACCGAGATTTACAAGACCCTAACCCAAAGTGAAACTTCTGCCTATGATTTCAGACCCTTGAGAGAACTCCTTCCGTCGAACTTGTGCGAACCAAGACAAAAGAGAAGAGAAGGTGTGTGAAAATTATCTTAAGGTATCTTCTATTTATAGGATTTTCTGAGGGTTCACTTGGGTTAAGACTGACCCAAGTAGTTACTCATGTGGTTAGGGCTGACCCATTTCATAATACATGTGTGAATAAAATAACTCATAACTCAACTTCTGCTTAACCAAATTGGGTAATCTTTAGGTAGATTTTTGTCCTCTCCAAAAGAGGAATCGAGTGAAATCATTATCTCAGTCATTTGAGCTGTAAAAGGTGGAATTTTACTGTAGTTTCCAAAATTAACAATTTCCATTCAATAGACATTCCAAAAACATATTGAAAACCATTTTGGCTTCACATATTTGCAGGTTTCATCCCACGATCTGTACAAATCTAAGGATGTTAATGGAATCATTGGAAAAACAATGAATCATTAGTTCATTTATTGGAAATTTATTCACTCGAAATTGTTATTTTGAGCTACACAATGACATGCAATGTGTTTTTGGAACTGTTGTGGAATAGGAGTTTTCATGAGTTGGAAAGGGGAGCCATGAAACAAAAGAGAAATTTAAAATAAACTAAAACATTGCAAGGAAAAAAATAAACGTTTTGCATCAAACCTCTGTGAAAAACGATTTGTTTTTGGAAAAGCGAGTTTTTCATCAACAAAATGAGAAAGGGTGTACAAAATGACGTTCTATTCTCTCTGGTTTCTAATGCATTGTTTGCTAGGAATGACAGTTACTATTTTGTTTCTGGTAAAAGATCCCACATGGATTTCAACGAAAGTTTTAAGAGATTTACAAATAATAGGGACGAAGTTTGAAACAATATGGACAGATGAATCCCAAGTAGTCATTTGATTTTGTTTTCTTGTCTAAATTTTGTGTTTCTTCTTTGACCTTTATTGTAAAATTTTACTTGCTCTAGCACAATTCATATAAATAGACATCGAATATGAAGGGTAGTTTGAAAATGTGAAATTCCAGCCACCTGTACAGATTAGGGAGGTGGATATTGATGCTCAATTTCTCAATATTCCAAAGTCTAATACGACATTGAATTGTCTAGAAAAATTTGTCTTGCAAAACAAGAGATATAATCTGGTTGGTCAGAAAACTTTGCCAGATGAATTTTGTTGTCTTCAGTCCTTGAATTAATTGAAGTTATGGATTTGTTCAGAGATTAAGTTATTGTCAGGTTCCTTTGGAAATTTAAGGAGCTTCCAAACTCTAGCCTTGTACTCATGCTCTCAACCGCAGAGGCTCCCAAATTTCCTTGGGAGCTTGACGAGCCTCCAAACTCTCCACTTGTGTGATTGCTTTGGGTTTCAAATTCTCCCAAATTCACTTGGAAACTTGATGAACCTCCAACATCTCCACTTGGGTGGCTTCTTTGGGTTGTAGAGCCTCCCAAATTACATTGATGGGTTGACAAGCCTCAAAACTCTCTTCTTTAGTGGCTTATCTAGGCTGCAGAGGCTCCCATATACCCTTGGTGAGTTGACTAGCCTCCAAACTCTTCGCTTGGAGAGATGCTCTCATCTGTGGAAGCTCCCAGATTCCCTTGGTGGGTTGACGAGTCTCCAAACTCTCATCGTGAACGTCTTCTCCCAACTATGGAGGCTTGTTATCTAGGAAATCCCTTCTATGGATATAAGTGATCCCTCTAGTCCAATGAGAAGATCTAGTAACAACCGAAACAAATACATGCAAAACTCTCATACTTTAAATCAAAATGACATGAGAGAGGAAATATGGCCTACCTCACTCCTATGTGGTCACTTTTCGATGTCGATCTCAATCTCCTCAATTCCAAGCTCGATCTTCACTATTATGTTGTGAACTAATACCTACAAGAGCTCTTAAATAAAGACAACAAAGGAAAAACATATCATATGCATTCTAATGTAAACCATATGAGAGATCAAGGAGCATCATACTAGGAAAGTAGTCATTTACATGCTTATGGAAAGTAAACATACATTGTATTAATAATAAACAGAATAGGGAATCATACAACCACTGCCTTGATGTTGGAAGCCTCCTTCAGGATGGGTTTCCAAGTCCAATCCAAGACTTCTACAGCTCTCCTTTCTCCTTCACAAATTGGTAGCACTTAGGCATAATTTGGTAGCAACATGACCAATCTAGTCTGACCAACCATTTAAGGGTGTAAGGGAATTCATTTATAGGGAAGGAGAGGGAGTTAGGGATCCATAAAAGGGAGAAGAAGGTCCACATCTTAAGGGGAAGATCCCTAAAGGTAGGATCAAGAAATCAAAATGGGAGAACTAGACCATATCCTTATTCAACAATAACCAACTTGTTGTTCTCGAGGCTTCTAGTAAGAGAAGCTTCTGGTCCTTTTATGGTGAAACTGCCTGAAGAGGGCTAGCGTGGGTTTTCCTATCAAAAGTCACATTGCCAGCACTAGTCACTAGTTAGACCAAAGGGTACTGGCATGAGTTTTCCTCCTAAAAGTAGAATTGGGCTTGTAAATAGGGTTTTTCGATGATCTCTTCCAGAATTACTTCAAGGCATTTCTTCTTATTTTCTTGAGAGATGCTCTGATCAATGTTTTTCATGGTGAATTCATTGAAAAATTTTGTCATTTTATGACATTTTGGGAAAAGTTTGACAACTTAGTGTATGAGATAGGGAAGAGATTCAAACAATGATGAAACAATGAAGAATGCAACAAACAAACCTTTCCTAACTAGATCTTTCACTTTAACTTTCCAAATACAACCACCAAAAGTGAAATTATTTCAATTTTTCTTTCAATGAATGAGAATGCACTTGATGCACTTTTAGCTCTTTTGAGACCATATATTTATGTCCAATAGATAAATCTCAAAAACTAACTTTTCAATGCAATGTGATCTAATGCACTTTACGAAAAGTAAATTATGAGATGAAAACTAAATGAATGAAAAATCAATTTCTTTATGGTCTCAAAAGAGCTAATAATTCCCAAACAACATCAAATCAATATTCCTTCCAATCATACAAGCATCAAACAAAAATTTTAAATGGCTCAAAGAATCAAAGACTCAAGCAAATTTACTTTCAACACTTCAAATGATGGGAGGTACTTTTTTACACCACAAAGGAACTAACACAAATCAAAGAAAATTCAATGCAAAAAAAGCAAGAGGATGACCTCAGAGGTCAAGATACACTAGTATTTTTAGCAAAAACCCTAAAATTTCTCAATTTTAAGGATCAACACTACTTTACATAGAAAAATCCACGCTGGAAACACTAATTTACACAACAAAATCTGTGTTGGACAAGAAAATGGACAAAGCGAGAAGATAATGGAAGACAAGGTTTCTAGTGCTACTATACTTGGAAACTTTAGCGCTGCCAATGTGACTGTAACTGATAAAAATGCCCTGAGCGAGGAAATAGTAGGAAAAGAAAGTGGATCTTGAGAAAAACCATATACTTGATACTTGAAATGACTGAATACTCAGAGTACAAACTCAAAGGAAATCAAAACCAAGGATCATTGAAAGGTGGCCAAACTAATAAAAAAGGCCAAATGAAAAAGGAGGTTTGAAAGAGCTATAGGCCTCCCTAGTGGAGTCACTTTTTGTTATCTAGGCAATCCCTTCTACAGATAGAAGTAATCCCTCTAGTCCAATGATGGAATATAGTAACAACTGAAACAAATGCATGCAAAAATCTCCTAACTTAAATCAGAATCACATGAGAGAGGAAAGATGGCCTACTTCACTCCTATGCAGTCACTTTTCAATGTCAATCTAAATCTCCTCACTTCTATGCTCGATCCTCACTATTTTGTTGTGAATGAATAACTGCAAGAGAGATCAAACAAATATAACAAAGGAAAAACATAGCATATGCATTCTAATGTAAACTATATGACAGATCAAGGGGCATCATACTAAGCAAGTAGTCATTTACACGCTTATGGAAAGTAAACATGCATTGTATTAATAATAAATAGAAGAGGGAAGCATACAACCACTACCTTGATGTTGGAAGCCTCTTTCGGGATGGGTTTCCAAGTCTAAGCCAATATTTCAAAATCTATCCTTTCTCCTTCACAAATTGGCAGCACTTAGGCACAATTTGGTAGCAACATGACCAATCTAGTATGAACAACCATTTGAGGGTGTAAGGGAATTCATTTATAGGGAAGGAGAGGGAATTAGGGATCCACAGAAGGGGGAAGAAGGTCCACATCTTAAGGGGAATATCCCTAAAGGTAGGATCAAGGACTCAAAATGGGAGAACTTGACCATATCCTTATTCAACAATAACCAGCTCGTCATTCTCGAGGCTTCTAATAAGAAAAGCTTTTGCTCCATTTTCGGAGAAATTGCTTGAAGAGTTCCATTGCGGATTTTCTTATCAAAAGTCACGCTGCCAGTGCTAGTCAATAGTTAGACCAAAGGGTATGATCCAAGTGGATGTTGGTGTCCACTCACCTACCCTACTTGGACCCCAACAACTTTCTATTTCAGTGTTTCAATTTCCTTAATTGTAGCATAATTTACTATTTTTGGTAGTTTTACTAGTCCTGAACTTCCGGAGTTGTTTTGAGGCCCTAAACGACGATTTTTTGGGAAAACCAATAGCACCATGGGTCATGGACCATTTTTTCTCACTCAAAAGTTGTAGTCCTCAAATAGGTGTTTCTAACGAGGTATTGTGCGTGTCAAACAAAGATTGTATGCCAAAGTTGTGACCCCAAGAAGTTGATGTCCAATTTACCCAAACAGGGCCCATAGTTTGGTGCTTCATCTCCTAGGGTTAATGTTTTAGATGTTTAGGGTTTTCCATTGTTTCTCAACAATAAATAGGCCTTCGAACCTCATTGTAACATAGTTTAGAGGCATGTAGCCGCCACATCTCTTCTAAGAGATAAGCTACCATTGCCCGAGCTAGTTTATTTCCATTTCTGTTTGTAAGCATATTTCAATATTTTACATTAATGAAATGAAGTATTATCTTTGCTGCATCTTTGTCTTTATTGTTATCTCTGTAATTTGTTGCATTCCTGCATAAATCTGGATCAGTGGTATCAGAGCGGCCTGCTCTTTCTCTGTTTTTCTTTGCATGTCCCCAATGAGGTCAGGATATAAGCAGTTAGGGCTTGAACTGGTCGAACCTTTGCAAGACCAATCTCACAAATCCCAACAGTATCCCATGGAAGATGAAAAGAAATATGAGGAGGCAGGAGATCCTATCAAAATCTTGCTCGAAGGAGCCCTCGAGCGACAAAGGAATGCGATGATGGAAAACTTTGCCCAGATCCTTCAGCAGCTACCCAAGGACGATGCATCTACTTAACCAACAACTAGTCTGGAAACGCCACTCCCTTTAAGGTGCATGTTAACTTTGAAATCCCCATATTTGAGAGCCAAATAGATGCATACGCCATAGATAAATGGTTGAATCTGTTAGAAGGATATTTCTCTTTTCATGATTTTTCCAACCGAGAAAAGATTACTTTTTCTCTTCTCAAAGTGCCCCCCACATCAAGGAATGGTGGGAAACCTACTGCGAGTAGAAGGATGAAAGTACGAGCTCATTATTTTCACCCACACCCACTTGGAATTCATTCCGAGATGCCATCAAGGAGAAGTACTACCTTGTCAGAAGTTATGAGGATATATAGATAAAGTGGACCACACTGTGGAAGGGAAGGGACCAAGACGTGCCAGAGTTTACTAAAATTTTTCATACCCTTTGCACAAAGTTGGGTATCAAGGACTTTGAGCGGCATTTGGTACTCAAATACTATGGATACCTACACAGGTACATCCATGATGAGATGAACTTCTTGGACATATCCTCGCTCGACACTATGTACTAATACGTTGTCAAGATCGAGCAGAAGTTTAAATAGAAGAAGCGAGACTTTGGATCCGTGAATCTAAAGCAAGGGAAAGGCTTCCCCAAACCGCATAACTAAGGACAAAGCCAAGATGGTGTGACTCAAGACAACCGGTCAAATCCGCAACACAATAAAAACACCACTAATTCAAAGAAGGACATAGGAAAGTGGTGTGAGTTCCATAAGAGCCCCACTCATAACATAAGTGAGTGTTGGGCCAAGTAGTCGCTGGTGGCCGAGTTGAAGGTTTTAGAATCAGATGCATGTTCCTAGCCTGAGTTAGAACCTGACAAGAGGAATGACAAAGGAGAATAGATTATTAATGCGAAACCTAGCGCCACTATTTCCATTGCCAAGATCTAGAAGAATGAGCCCAAAGATCCAGAGGAGGGGGAGCGTCTTTTCCACTCACAAATGTGGGTGAAGGGTTCGCCGCTGCAATTCATTGTCGACAGTGGTAGCCAAAATAGCCTCATTTTAGCAGAGTTCATGAAGCGATTGGGCTTACTGACCATACCAAACCTACAATCGTATAGTATCAGGTGGCTTCACCAAGGATGAGATCTCCGAGTCTGCCAGTAGTGTCACCTTCCTTACAACATCAAGCCCTTCATAGACAAGCTATTGTGTGATGTTGCACCTCTTGATGTTTGTAATGTATTATTAGGCCAACCATACTTGTGGAAGCGACATGTTGGGTATGATTCAAGGCCTCACACTATTATTATTTATTTGGGTAATAAATTATACAGGATATTGGAGGTAGCCCCACTTACCGCCACTTCTTTGATCACTGCTAAGAAAGGCAGTAAGATCATATCCTAGACTAGTGAATTTATTTTCTTTCTGGTTCATGTTCAAAGTAAGAGGAATATCATACCCACATCCATGGCCCCTAGGAAGGGTTCCTCCATGCAATAGAATCAGGTGGATACATTCATGAAATAATATAAGAACATCTTCTCCTCACCCACAGGGGTACCATTGCACTGTCAGGTGAAGCATTCATTCAATCTGACTCCCAGAGCACCTTTACCCAACGGGGCGACATATCACCGCTGCATTATGGAAAATTCCAAGTACAAGCAGCGACATGATCAGCGTCGGGTGCCACAAAAGTTTCAGTTGGGCGACAAAGTCTCGTTGCATTTGCAGAAAGAACGCCTTACGAAAGCCCATCGGAAGCTCAGACCACTCCGATATGGTCCTCACATCATTACAGAGGCTGTGGGAAACAATGCTTTGGTGCACAACAATCCCACATTCCTTAGCTTGCACCGAGTGTTCAATGTGGACCACCCTTGACCATGCTTCCCACCATTATTAGACACATCAAAGATTACAGAACAACTCACCAGGGAGCAAGTTCAACAGAAGTTTCCCCATCTCATGGAGGCACTCAATGCAATGGAGACCATTGCTTCCTAAGGGAGGAGGAATGATCCAGGTGGGTGTTGGTGGCCACCCACCTATCCAACTTGGACCCCACAACTGTCTCTTTCATTTTTTTAGTTTCCTTAATTGTAGCACAATTTACTATTTTTAGCAATTTTTCGGATCCTGAACTTCTAGAGCCGTTTTGAGGGCCTACATGACATTTTTTGGGAAAACCAAGAGCAATATGGGTCATAGTTTGATGTTTCTCACTCAAAAGTTGTATTCCTCGGATAGATATTTCGAACGAGGTATTGTGCGCGTCAAACAAAGATCGTATGCCAAAGTTACGACCCCGGGAAGTTGATGTACCAATTTATCCAAATGGGGCCCATATTTTGGCACTTCATCTCCTAGGGTTAGGTTTTTGGATGTTTAGGGTTTTCCATTGTTTCTCAACAATAAATAGGCCTTCGAGCCTCATTGTAACACAGTTCAGAGGGATGTATCCGCCACATCTCTTCTCAGAGATAAGCTACCTTCACTTGAGCTAGTTTATTTCCATTTCTGTTTGTAAGCATATTTCAATATTTTACATTAATGAAATGAAGTATTATTTCTATTACATCTTTGTATTTATGGTTATCTCTTTAATTTTTGCATTCCTACATAAATCCAAATCAGGGTACCAACACGACTTTTCTTGCTAAAAGTAGAGTTGGGCTTGCAAATAGGGTTTTTTGACAAGCTCTTCCAAAATTACTTCAAGGCATTTTTTCTTATTTTCTGGTGAATTCATTGACATATTTTGTCGTTTGTGAAATTTTGGGCAAAGTTTGACAACTGAGGGTATGAGATAGGGATTGCGATAAATTAATGTATAAAAAGGTGATCCAGGTGGATATTGGTGGCCACCCACCAATTCCACTTGGACCCCCACCGTTGCTTCTTTCAGTTTTTCAGTTTCCTTAATTGTAGCACAGTTTACTATTTTTAGTAGTTTTTCGGGTCCTAAACTTCCGAAGTCGTTTTGAGGCCCTAAACGACATTTTTTTGGAAATCTACTACAAGCGATTATCTGTGTAAAATCATCTTTTCTATAGTAGTCCTCGGAGAGATCTTTCCAACAGGATATCATGCACATCAATAGAGATAATATGGCCAAGTTGCGAGCCCTGGAAGTTGGTTTTCCAACTCACCCCAATGGGGCCCATAAACTCTTGGTGTCACATCTCCTCGGGTTAGGGATTTCGTTGTTTAGGGTTTCATCTTATTATTAAATAATAAAAAAGGCCCTTGAGCCTCATTGTAAGGTAGTTCAGAGGCATGTAGCCTCCACATCTCTTCTCAGAGATAAGCCACCATCGCCCTAGCTAGTTTATTTCCCTTCCTATTTGTAAGCATATTTCAGTATTTTACATTAATGAAATGAATTATTATTTCCACTGCATCTCTATGTTTATGGTTATCTCTATAATTTGTTTCTTTTCTGTTTAAATTCGGATCAGTGGTATCAAATCAATCTACTTTCTTTTCTCTGTTTTTCTTTGCATGTCCCAACGTGGTTGGGATATAGGGAGTTAGAGCTTGAATTGGTCGAACCTTTTCAAGACTATCCTCGAAAATCCCAACGGTCTCCCATTGCAGATGAAAAGAAAGACGAGGGGGCAGGAGATCCTATCAAAATCCTGTTAGAAGAAGCCCTCGAGCGACAAAGGAATGCGATGATGGAGAACTTTGCCCAGATCCTTCAGCAGCTACCTAAGGGTGACGCATCGGCTTCCAATGGCTACTATGGAAACACCACACCGTTTAAGGTACAAGTTAATTTTGAAATCCCCATATTCGAGGGTCAAATAGACGTAGATGTCGTCGATAAATGGTTAAATGTGCTAGAGGGTTATTTTTCTATTCATGATTTTTCTAGTCGAGAAAATATTATTTTCGCTCTACTCAAAGTAGCCCCCCATGTCAAGGATAGGTGGGAAACCTACTGCGAGTAGAAGTATGAAAGTACAAGCTCACTATTTTCAGCCGCACCCACTTGGAATTCATTCCGGGATGCCATCAAGGAGTAGTACTACCTTGTCAGAAGCTATGAGGATCAATACATAAAGTGGACCATGTTGTAGTGGTATATTTGGATGACATCCTGATCTTTAACCAGAGTTGGGAAGAGCACCTCCACCACATCTGACAGGTTCTCCAAACATTGCAGTAACACAAGTTATGTGCCAATTTGGAGAAATGCACTTTTGGCATGATCCAGGTTTAGTATCTGGGATACATTATTGATGAATAAGGGGAGCATGTGGATCCAGCCAAGATCCAAGTCATTCAGGATTGGCCATCTCCAACCACTCTGACAGAGCTGTGTAGCTTTCTAGGTCTTGCCAACTTCTACCATGGGTTCATGTTGGGATTTTGTCATATCACTTGGCCCTTGAGTCAAGTCACCAAGGGAGAAGTGAAAGAAAAATTCTTTTGGTCTGAATCTCAATAGAAGGCATTACAGAGTAGACATATCGTCTCTGCTCGGCACTAGTGCTCGCATTACCAGACTTGCAACAACCATTTGAGGTCAAGACAGATGCCTCTGACTATGCTATTGGGGCAGTCCTTACTCAACATGGGCATCCAGTGGCATATCACAGTGAGACACTTTTAGACACATTTCGGAAGCATCCCGCTTATGACAAAGAGATGTCTTCCTTTGTGTAGGCCTACCGACAATGGAAGCATTACATTTTTGGGAAGGAAATGGTCATCCACACAGACCACCGACCCTTGCAGTTCATACAAACCCAAGGGAAATTGCAGAATGATCACCATCAGAAGTGGTCCACATACCTGCAACAGTTCCATTTGAATATCAAGTATAAGAAGGGAAACACCAATAATGTTGCAAATTTCCTCAGTCGACCACCGATCATGGCGTTAATCAGCCTGCTCAACTCTTGTGGGCACGAGACTTCTGATTGGCCACTTCTCTACAAAAGCAACCCAGAATTTGGCCACACATACCAGACACTCTTGGAGGGTCAGCATGTTCCAGATTTTCACCTCTAAGATGCCTTATTATGCCACCTGGGTCACCTTTGTGTTCCTTCAAGCAAGTGTGCCAAGATGATTTGGGAAGCACACTACAGTCAGGCTGCTGGGCATTTCGAGGTCAAGAAAATAGTGGCAGTACTGTAGAAGTATTTCTATTAACCAATCTTCGACAGGATGTCCAGAAGTACATCAGATCATGCACTACCTGCGCCATTACCAAACCGACCATCAAGAAGCAAGGCCTCTATACCCCGCTGCCTACCCCTAGTCGACCTTGGGAATCTATCTCCATGGATTACATGTCAAGCCTTCCTTCCACTAAGCATGGAAATGATTGTGTTTTTGTGGTCGTCGACAGGTTCTCGAATATGGCCATTATGGCAGCCTGCAAGAAGAATATCACAATAGAAGCCACTGCTAAACTCTTCTTTGAATGAGTGTGGGTACACTTTGGGATCCCACAATCTATCATCTCAGATCGGGATAGCAACTTCCTCAGTACATTTTGGTCCAGTCTCTGGTCGATGTTCGACACCAAAATCACTAAGTCCACAACCTTCCATCCTCAGACTGATGGCCAGACAGAGGTTGTCAATAGGATGATCGTACACATTTTACGCATGTACAACTCAAAGCATCCACGCACATGGGATGAGAGCCTCCCCTATGTTTATTACAACTACAACCGGGCTCTCCACAGCTCGACTGGCCACAACCCTTTTTAGGTGGGCTTGGGATTCCAGCCACTATGTTCCATTGATGTGGCCATGCCAGTTGCAGCTATTTAGGCAGATTCGGCTCATGTCCAGTCTGAAACAGATAAGGCAAAGAGCTTCATTGAGCACATCCAACATATTCACCAGCAGGTCCATGACATTATGGAGAAATCAAATGCCAAGTACAAGCAATGACATGATCAACATCAGGGAAAATTTTAAGAACCACCCTAAATTTATATGTATAATAAATGGTCTAATCCCCATGATACATAAGAAAAATGGGAGGTGATTTTATCAATAATATAATATGTATATATAATTTTTTTGGTGAATCTCTCACCAGATTATTTATCTTGTACAGTGATGGAGAGTCTTTCACTGAATTATAAAATCTTGTAAGATCTTGGCAAATCTTTTACTGAATAATAAAACATTTTGAAGTCTTGGCGAATTTTTTGTTAAAGTATGAAACCATATATGATAATAAGAAAACATATTCATTAAACTGTAATATACTAACATACATGTTTGGAAAAAAGAAAAATAATTTTCTCTTCCTACAAACAATGTTCCAAGTTTCAGTGGCCGTGTTTGTCAAGGTTCTTACAATACACTCTTTTCATATCCTTCGATTAGTTTTGATAATATTCCACAACAAAGTTCTTGTAGGTGTTGATATTGACACCGAGTTTGTTAAGGTAGGAGAGATTAATCTTTTGTCTACAACTTTTTTCAAGCTACCACTTTTTTCAAGTTATCAAATTTCTTTCTTATTCCAGAGACTCCAACTGTGAGATAAAAAAAAAAAAAACACATCAAGTTTGTTTACCCCAACAAGTAGCAAGCCCCAACTATATTATATAAGAAAGTATTATGTATCCCAAAGGCTTGAAGGGGATCTAATTGAAAGAAGTGACCATTGTGAGAATCCTTCCAATCAATATATGAATATATAAATGTAGATTTATTATCATTTTAATTGGAAATCTTCAATTAAATAATAAAATTTAATTACGTCTCTCCCAATCTAAATTTCTTATTGGCATAATTCACTACCCTCACAGCTCTCGCATTTTTTAACATCGTTTAACATGTAGATTAATTTCCTTTTTGGTGAACAATCTCCATCCTTTAGGAAAACATGGTGCAGTGGCTCCAACCCCTACATATCATTAGGACAAACTAACCACTACAGATCATTAGGACAAACTAAGAATATCACAGAAGATGAAAGGTTGTACAAACCAACTTATTTTTCAAACAACTAATCCAACTTCAGTACCTAAACTTTTTCATGAAGATATCATAGTTAGAATGATTGAAAAATGGTGAGAAACCTTCTGCGAGGGTGATGGAAAGAGTGATACAGTTTCAATGTTCTGAATTTTTTTTGTCAAATCAGAAAAAGTTAAAAACTAATATTAATGGAGATATTGGTACTTTTGACTAAATTTTGTGAAGTGACTAAATGTAACTTTAACCATTCATCTTAAGATGTTTTTACAATATAATTTCCTAAGTCTATTTAATATCTCCATTGTTATAAAAACCAACCTATATCCATCCTAACTCCACATCTACCACTCTTAGGGGGATGAAATTTATTTATCCGTCTGAGCACTTGGTAGACCTAGAATTAAGATGGATCTAAGATGATAGAATTTCCCCTTTAAATAGTCTATGCTCACATGAATACCATGGGTTATCATAAACCTGCAGCTTAAGAATTACTATTAGTAATTTATAAAAA
>APFE030159769.1:0-11250 GCA_000404065.3 Pinus taeda
CGATGTTGATATGCCTATTGTTTCATTTGATTCTACACCAAAGTGGATTTATCCCTTAAAAGTTTGAGAAGTTGTTTTTGATGCTTGATGTGATCTTTCACTCCTTGACTCTTTTTCTTCTTAATATCTCCTTCTATCCTGAGAGTTTGATGAGTAGTAATTTCTTCCAATGCCTTACAAGATATGGTTGCATTCATTTCTTGATGCTCGATGTGATCTTTCCCTTCTTGAACATTTTTCTTCTTGATATGTCCTTCTGTGTTGATAGTTTGAGGAGTGGTAATTTTGGCCAATGCATTATAAGATATGGTTGGATTCATTTCTTCTTTCTCGATGTCATCTTTAACTTCTTGAACCTTTTTTCTTCTTGATACGTCCTTCTATCTTGAGAATCTGAGGAGTGGTAATTCTTACCAATGCTTGACAATATATGGTCGGATTCATTTCTTCTTTATCTTGGGTTGGTTCCTGTTGTATATCCTCTTCTTTTGATGTTTCTTGATCCTTTTCTTCCTCCTCTTCATAATCTATGTAAAATAATTTCTTCTCATCTATGACATTTAGTGTATTTTCTATCACAATTGTAAAAAAGACCTTTTCTATTTTTTTCTTTCAATTGTTGTGGTGTAAACCTTGTATCTTGTTGAAGGCTAGGAGAAAAAAACTTCCATAATTATAGTTGTGAGTGGTGGGATTTCTTGTTTCCACAATTTCACTTTCAATTTTTCTTGCCAACCTGAATGCCTTCTCGAATGAATCAGGTTCCCAAAGACGAACCTCATGCTGAATGATATCCTTTAAAGTCCTTATGAAGACATCAATCCTTTGCTTATATGGAATACCATTCACCCTTATATTCAATTTTTTAAAGTCCTCAATGTGCTTTGCCATTGAACCCTTTTGTTTGAGATTTATCAATTGGCTAAAGAAGCTGTTTCTCTTTGTATCCTCATAATGTGCTATCATTTTCTCCGTGACAATTGACCATGCGACAAGTGGTTTACGAGAGCAAAGCGCTTCATACCTTAAAAATTGATTCAGTTTTAAATATAAAGATGTAATACATACCTTTTGTAACAATTGCACCTCATGTAGATCAAAATATTTCTCCATATGTAGTATCCAATTTAACAGATCCTTGCCATCAAACTTCCTCATATAATATTTTATTTATTTTAGAAGCTCGATCTTGAAACAACTGTAACTCTATAATTTCAGATCTCCAAGTTCTGAAATTGCGTCTTGTAATAGCTCTCCGAGTCATCTTTCTAACCCCATAAGTTTGATCAAGATTGGATTCTGCAAGGAAGAGTTATGTCAAATCTCCCACGACGACCTGATTATAGACTCATTTAGTAGAGTGAACTTGTACAAAGTGCCACGTGTCACTGTTTCAATCTTAGGACTTAAACCTGAAAAAAAAAAGTACAGTCCGTCCTCTATCTGTAAATTCTTACGAAATTTCTATTTGATGCTCAGAGAGAAAGTTATGACGACTTTCCCAAGGTCACCTGTTTGGGATGTAATTCAGGAACATGAAAAACCTTAAATGTCTTGGCAGGTATATCTGACAATATAGCGAACAAGCTATGAAATTCGGTCCTGAGCTTCCCTAGGATTTCGACTCAAAAGGGTTTTAATTTCAGAGTCTGACCCTTCGTAGAAAAAAACTTATAGAAAAAATTCCACGATGACCTGTTTCAGAATGAATTTTGGAGCTTGCAAAAACCCTAACTTCCTCAGATCATATCTTCGAAAATATAGCGAGATAAGATCTAAAATTTAGACCTGAGGTTTAGAATGTTTTTTTTGCAAACAAGTTTTTTTGTTATCTTCCGAAACATTACAGAAACAAATTTATAGTGAAAATTCCACGAAGACCTGTTTGGTGCAGTGAAAACCTAGAATCCAAAGCTCTGATACCAAATGTTATGAAACTAGCTCACAAAAAGATAGAAAAGAGAGATCACGCCTTCAAAATAAGCCTCTTGAAGGGGCCACCTCCTTTACATTACACAAATGAACAATTCATTGATGATACAAATGACAGGATCACCTTTCTATATATAGGAGTCTGAGGGGTCATAATATAATCAGAGCCGACATAACAATAATAATGTAAGGGCACAATAATAACAATATTGGGCTTCTATGGGGCACAATAATAACAATATGGGGATTACATGGGCACAAAAATATAATAAGGGGATTGTACTAATAACAATAAGGGGTTACACTAGTAGTCTAGGGACCTAACATGCCCCTCTCTTTCAAAAAGTGTTGTCCTCAACGCTTGAGTAGTTCTTGATGCTTATGTATAAAATTCTTGTCCTCCCACGTGGAATCTTCAGTGCGTAAGTTCTTCCAATTGATGAGACACTTTGAAATTGACCGATTTCATAGGTTTCGGGTTCTTGTTTATGTGATTCCTCCAGGTTCCAATATGATTTTTCCTTCCACGTCAAGTTCTGGCAATATTGTTTGAACTGTGATCTTTTTCAATTTTTGAATGAGTGGCCACACTTATTCATCCTTCTTCCATTCATCCCTTGCTTCATTTATCCAATCTGGTTGGATAATATAAATAACACAAAATAATGCTTCCACATCCTCCTCCTTTCTTGAGAGTGCATCTGTAACAACATTTTTCTTCCTCTTTTTGTAGATGATTTCAACGTCATAACCAAACATATTTGTGACCCATTTTTTTCTGTTATTTTAAAGATAAGCTTTGTTCTAAGAAGTATTGAAGACTATCATGATCCATTTTTGCCTTGAAGTGTCTTCCCATTAGGTAACGACACCATTTCTTAAGTGCTGTAGTATTGTGAACATTTCCTTCTCATAAATAGCTTGCTTGAGATGTAGCCATAAAACTACCCAATTGCCTAAATCAAAACTTCTTTCACTGTGATGTTGATTTGCTTGTTTTTTCATTCGATTCTACACCAAAGTGGCATTATCCTTTAAAAGCTGGAGAAGTTGTTGTTGATGCTCAGTGTGATCTTTCACTGCTTGAATCTTTTTCTTCTTGATATGTCCTTCTCTCTTGAGAATTTGAGGAGTGGTAATTTCTTCCAATGCATTACAAGATATGGTCGGATTCATTTCTTGATGCTCAATGTGATTTTTCACTTCTTGAACATTTTTCTTCTTGATATGTCCTTCTATCTTGATAGTTTGAGGAGTGTTAATTCTAACCAATGCATTACAAGATATGGTCAGATTCATTTCTTCTTTTTCAATGTCATATTTCACTTCTTGAACCTTTTTATTCTTGATATTTCCTTCTATCTTAAAAGTTCAAGGAGTGGTAATTCTTGGCAATGATTTACAAGATATGGTCAAATTCATTTCTTCTTTATCTGGGGTTGGTTCCTGGTGTATATCCTCTTCTTTTGATGTTTCTTGATCCTTTTCTTCCTCCTCTTCATAATCTATGTAAAATAATTTCTTTCTCATCACACTTATGACATTTAGTGTATTTGCTATCACAATAGTAAGAAAGACCTTTTTATCTTTTTTCATCCAATTGTTGGGGTGTAAACCTTGTAGGTTGTGGAAGGCTAGGAGGAAAAAAACTTCCATAATTATAGTCATGAGTGGTGGGATTTATTGTTTCCATAATTTCACTTTCAATTTTTCTAGCCAACCTGAATGCGTTCTCCAATGAATAAGGTTCCCAAAGATGAACCTCATGTTGAATGCTATCCTTTAAAGTCCCTATGAAGACATCAATCCTTTGCTTCTATGGAATATCATTTACCCTTATATTCAATTCTTGAAAATCCTCAATGTGCTCTGCCATTGAACCCTTTTGTTTGAGATTTATCAATTATATAAAGAAGGTGTTTCTCTTTGTATCCTCATAATGTGCTATAATTTCCTCCATGAAAATTGACTACGTGACAAGTGGTTTACGAGAACAAAGCCCTTCATACCATAAAAATTGATTCGGTTCTAAATATACAGATTCAATATGTATGTTTTGTAACAGTTTCACCTCATGTAGATCAAAATATTTCTCCATATGTAGTATCCAATTTAACGGATCCTTGCCATCAAACTTCTTAATATCGTCTTTTCTTGATTTTAGGATCTTGATCTTGAAACAACTGTAACTCTGTAATTTCAGATCTCCAAGCTTTGAAATTGCATCTTATAATAGCCCTCTAAGTCCTCTTTCTAACCCCATAATTCTGATCAAGATTGGATTCCGCAAGAAATAATTATGTTAAATCTCCCACGATGACTTGATTATAGACTCGTTTAGTTTAACGAACTTGTACGAAGTTCCATGTATCACTGTTTCAATCTTAGGACTTAAAATTGATACACAAAAAACTACAGTCCGTCTTCTGTTTGTAACTTCTTATGAAATTTCTATCTGATGCTTAGGGAGAAATTTATGATGACTTTCCCAAGGTCCCTTGTTTGGGATGTAATTTGGGAGCATGGAAAAACCCTGAATGTCTTGGCCTGTATATCTGACAATATAGCGAAACAAGCTCTGAAATTCGGGCCTGAGATTCCCCACGATTTCAGCTCAAATGGGTTTAATTTCAGTGTTTGAACCTTCATAGAAAACAACTTATAGCGAAAATTTCACGATGACCTGTTTGAGGATGAATTTTGGAGCTTGCAAAAACCCTAACTTCCTCAGATCGTATCTCCGAAAATATAGCGAGATAAGATCTGAAATTTAGACCTGAGGTTCAGAATGATTTCGTTGGAAACAATTTTTTTTGTTATCTTCTAAATGTCGTAGAAACAAAGTTATAGCAAAAATTCCACGAAGACCTATTTGGTGCAGTGAAACCCTAGAATCCAAAGCTCTGATATGAAATTTCATGAAACTAGCTCACACAAATATAGAAAAGAGAGATCAACGCCTTCAAAATAAGCCTCTTGGAGGGGGCCACTTCCTTTACATTACACAAGTGAACAATTCTTCGATGATACAAACGATAAGGCCTCCTTTCTATATATAAGAGTCTAAGGGATCATAAAATAATTAGAGCCGACATAACAATAAAAATGTAAGGGCACAATAATAACAATATGGGGACTACATGGGCACAACAATATAATAAGGGGGTTGTACTAATAACAATAAGGAGTTACACTAGTAGTATAGGGACCTAATAGATATTGATGGAGTCATGAGTTTTTTTGTCTTCTCAAAATCAATTCAAGATACGGTTGAACCTATGATTGAAATCTTTCTATTTCTCTTTCTGCTCCATCTTGAGATTGCCCAGCTCTTTCAACAACATGGTGGGGGTTTTTTCATCAATAATTTTTTCAAGAAAAATCTTCTTAAACCCATTCCAGCTCTAGATGGAATTAAGAGGAAGACTATGATACCATACATCTGCTTTTCCATCTAAGGTGCATGGAAAGATTCTACTTGCAACATCATCATGATGTACCTCTAGAATTTGCAGATGTAGGTATAATTTTTCTAGATGGTCCTCTACTTTTATTGCTTTATCAAAGTCATACTTTGTTAACGAATTTTTCAAATGTCTTGGAATATTATGTAGAACAATCGATAGTGCAAGTGGGCCCTGAGACATCCACATATCTTGGTCTACCATGTCTTCATCACTGTTTTCCCCTCCTTCATTAGAATCTGATTGGTTTTATTCTTCTTCTTCTTCACTGCCTAACCCGTGAAAAGTATCATCTGAGAGTACCACGTTAGCACCTTCATCCCCATCAAAGGTTGGAGGCTACTTTGGTTTTTATAAGTTCTCTTTAGACTCTACTAACTCTTCAAGGGTTGTGAGAACCAAATATTCAACTGTTGAGACCACTATCCCATTGGGGGTGCTTCGGTTTTTCTGTGGAAAATATGGAAGATTATGCACTCCAGGTATCAATCTAATAACTCTTGAAAACTTGTGGGTGATAGGGTGGATGGCCTGGATCTGGTCATAAGATATTTCACAAGTTTGTACAGTCTTGGCTAAGAAGGATTACAAACTTCAATAATATGCACAGGGGAGGTGCTCAGAATGTTTCTACCTTGACCAAAAGATGTAAGGTTGGGGTTGGTGAGGTTATCAACCAAGAAAATTTAGCATCCCTCCTTCTAGCGCCCGAAATATTGACGATGTTGGACCTTCCACATTTGAGGGGTCTCCCCGATATGTGGTCCCAATTAGACCTCACATCATTTGGGATAGGAACCCCTTCTAGAATATGGCCTAGTTGTCAGTTATCTTAAAGATATGCCTTACCTCTAACTATTAGCAAGAGAGAGGAGTGAAAATGTGCCTTTGAAAATCAAGGGGGTGTGCCTGGTGAGTGTTTGGTCATATGTGTGTCAAAGTTGTTTCACTATGGAGAGGGGAGGAGAAGTGAGCCTCTAAGAGAGAGGTAGTAGTACCACCCTAGTAGAGACACACATAAAAAAGAATAATCCATACAACATCAAGAAGAATAGTCCAAAAATATGCGACTATCATTGCAACCAATGTAACAAGGAAGATCTGTCTAATATCCAGTGGAATGGTCCACAAGGATTCGACAATGATAATAGAAATTACAACACATTATCAATATGATAAGTACCAAAATAACTAAAATAGTTCAAGTACTTTAACGCAGATGAAAGCAAACATGAATTACAAACATTCACAAAATAGTCTTACAAATATCCATAATCCATGCATGAATAACGTGCTGGCCACACAACTTCTTACATTATAAGTAAAAGTTCTAAGACACATGTATACAATGAACACCACTAGCTCCAATAGTGGAGTGTTGGAGCCACTTCTTGATTCTCAAAAGAACTAGCTTATCTCTCTAATGCCTTGTGGGAGGAGCCAAGGTGAAAAGTATCTTGCTCTTACAATGAGGGTATATATAATAATGAGGAGGTGATGCTTCATCTTCCTTGTGACTCTTTGACTACCCTCATGACTTTTTGACTTCCCATGACTTTTCAACTTTACATGACTCTTCATATTCCATACATGTCCTTTGGACTTTCAATTTACAATACATTTTTGAAAAATGAATTACATAATCCACCATAATGGTGTGACATGTGACAACTCATGACATGACACTGTTGACATGGATTACTTGATGACGTGGCAATATCAAGCTACTATTACTACTGTGTGTTGAGTGTCTGCTTGAGAATTCTTTTCGTTCGACCTCCACATGGCTTGGTGATAGGGAATCTTCAACGATGTCAAGTCTTGAGTTGTGATCACAAATTGGTGTCCCTTTACTTTCTCTCAGTTGATTAGCTTGCATACTCAACTATAACAATGTCTTTCAACATGTTTCCCTTCTTCACCATCTTGCCATGGTATGATAAGGTACTTGTATCTACAATTCACTCATGATGAGACAAAATTAGTTCGAAAACCCCTAGTCTTAGATAATGCATATGGATCTATTGGATGAGCTAAAACTAGGTGACAATCTGGGAGAAGGGCTCAATGATTATGTAGTTGTGCATTTCAAGAATTTGGGGGTGAACCTTGAGCCTTGATACTGTGAAATGCGTAGTCCAGGCTAGGGTGAGGAATAAAACTGCACAATTCTAGAGGTCAGTGTGACAGGCTGAGGGGATGAGCACTAGATCAACATATTAAAAAATTCCAGGAGATAGAGGATGCAGGGCCATTGCACAATTGCACATATCATAGGCCTAAGGGATGAGCTTGAGTCTAGATATTTCACAATGCACAGTTGAGGCCAGGATGGGCAGATGGATTGCGTAATTTTGGGAGCCAAGGTTGGGGCTCAAGCACTGGAACTACATAATGCAAGAGTCCTAGGAGGCAAGAACTACGCATTGTGCAGTGTCAAGAGGCAATGTCACAACTAGAGTATTGATACTGCATGATGCATCGTTCAGGGAGGCCGAGAGAGGATAGGTTTCTTGGTCAGGAAGCTTTTTAGAAAATGGCTAAGTGTGGGATTAGTGAGGCTAATGTGAATAGTGATAATACTTTGACTATGATCACACAATTAGAATACATGGAAACACAATAACATAGATCATCTAGGACACATGAAAAATGCATTTCCCTTAGTGTGACAACTTTATGATAACTTACAACAAGTGCGATACTAAAGATACACTTTGTGACAACTCTGACAACACTTGTGCGACAAAACTTAAAACTTTGGAAATGAGTGTGACAGATGTTCACATGGTTAGATTAACTCATTTACATAAAGGTAGCCCCTTGAAATCATCAGAATAGGATTAAACACATTGTGTGACAACTAACATGTGAAAACAAATTTTTCTTATCTTGCAAAAGGGACCAAAAAACCTCAAGAAAACACATGGAATGAGTTTCAATTTTTGTGACGACAATGTACAATACCAAGGAAGGCTCTGAAATTGAGTGTAGGAAAATTTTTTGGATGGTGTTGTAGTAGCGACAACATTTTGCACATTCTCCTTTCGATGCTACCTCCTCTCATACTCACTCTGTTATCACTACAATAGAAGGAGGAGCGAGGAGAAAAAATTATTTCATTGATATGAACCCTTAGATACAAGGAGAGAGAAAGAAAGAGGAGAATATACCCTTTTACATGGTTGGTCCAAAAAGAGACCTAGAGCTTACTTGAGTTTTTCTTTGATATTATGGACACTTACTTTATTTCATACTTATACATACGTATATTTTGGGACAACACTTTATCATGTTCATGGTACATATTTTTTATGATGATGTCATATGGGAGAAACAATTTAGTTTTATATGCTTGATTATATACATGTTTGTAAATGATGACCCACTTTATGCACATGATTATCATGATGGTGGTGTTAGTGATAATGCCATATTTTATATGCTTATTATGCAATTACAAGGTTAATATAATTTTTTTTATGAGATTATAGGGGACCCCACCTACTTTATAAAATTAAATTCATTAAAATTAGTTCTAAATTCTTTTTCTCGATTAAAAAGAAAAAGAAAAAACATTTATCATAACATACAATTAGTTAAAAAACAAAATTTCCCTCCAACTACCTAAGGGAGGTATAAAACTAAATTGAAGGCAAGGAAGGGAGGATGGAAAATGCTAGTGAGGAGAGATATGCATAAATTCTAAAAATTGTCATTTTTTTCCTCTGTTTCTTTATTTCTTAAGTACTATATCTTAGATGTTTTGGTGAAAATATATATAATTTCAGGAGTGATAAGGAGAAAAGTGAGCTCATTTGGGTTTTGGTGCTTTTTCAAAGGTTGCTATTATTTATTGCATCAATTATTGATGTTAGAAGGTCTAATATTTTTCTTATATTAGTGCTAATCTTAAAAAAGAGCCCATGCTGTCCAACACCATATCTTGCTTTATTGTCAGACATTCTAATGTCTATTTTATGAATTATGTTACATCTTACACATTTTTAAGTGATTTTTGGTCCCGATTTTCACAAAAATTAGTTGAAAGAACAAGTTGTACTCTCATTTTGTCAATAAAGTTAGTATTCTTTACAACTGATATTTTTAGGATACCTTTTTCGATGAGTTTATTGTATGTTTTCTGATTTTTGAGGCAGATTTATTTGATACTTATGGCATACATTTATTATTAATTGTTTATATTAGATCTTGAATACACACTTGTACAATATTATGGCAGATAGGGTATGATTTTAAAGAAATCTGCCTGCAAAGTGACTCATTTGGTTACTATTTGTTACACAGTAAAATGTCACTGCCATCATGTCAGTCTCCCTACTGTGTTATAAGACCACATTCACCTAAACTCATGCTCCCTGAAAAGGCTAAAAACCCTCTTTACCTAAGTTATTTGGATCATCGCGACTGTTAATTAAATAACCGCGCTGACAGGCGGAGGTTAGTGTAACTGCTGCGCTACCAGCGCGGAAGAACACGTGTTTTCTGCGCTGGTCCAATTTTACGGATAGCGCGCCCTCCGTTTGTATTCTTGAGCGCTGACCAGACCTCCTCTATAGTTGATCTGCGATGTCAGCGCGCCAGCCCAGTGTCTCATCCGCGCTGATCCTGTTTGGGCGAGTTTGTTCTAACAGCCAACCTTCCAGATGACTCCAAGTTTGGTTGTTAGCATTGTTGAGGTCGCCATCCTTTCTCTGGCATGTCTGTTCGACTGAACATCCACTTACCTTGGGGGAAAGCTCATCCTTTACCTATTCATGGAGACTCCTTCTCCTTTATAAGCCTCCTCCATTGCCCATGAGCAGCTAGTTTGGAGCATATAGACTTTGATTGAGGAATTCTTAGAGCATTAGTGCTGCTCTTTGTAGGCATTTGGTGTGTTGTGTGAGGATTGCTTTGAGCTTGAGGAAAGGTCATGAGCTGTTGCCTTGTATGTGAGAGAGAGACCTCTTTGACTTGGGAGATCCACTTCAAAGGTGAATGCTTGGAAGACATGCTGGCTGGACCCTCTAGAGAAGGACTCAGCGTCAGGACTTCGATTGTACCTTACTCTATTTTCTGATTAATAAAGATAGATGACTACTCTTATGGTTCCATTTCCATTTGTTCTATGAATGATTGATGTAAATTGTATCCTTCCTGACTGATACATAGTTGTTTTTAGTAGATTTTATGATCGTGTTTGCTCTCTCTTTGCTTGTGCAGGTGTCCATCCGCGAGGATAGTGGAGGACCGTGATCGGCTGGAGTGAAGGAGCGAGAGGATCATCTCTTCGACAAACATAGCGTTGGAATCCAAGTAGGTTTCTTTTACCCACTCGTTAATTACAACTAGGAACCTGCAGTGTAGCATTGTTTGATTGTTGCTAGACCCCCTTTGGGCTAGTAGGGATCGCCTCTATCCGTAGAGGGGATTTACCTCTCCAACATTTTGGCGACTCCGCTGGAAATGGCCGCGCGTGCTTTTTTCACTGGGTCAGTGCGGAAGGACACAGGTTTTCCGCGCTGACCCAGAATGAGCTGCGTGTTGGAAAGCCCGATCAGCGCGGACCCGATAGGGAAATCTGCGTTGACCGCGAGCGCTCCAACTTGCTAAGAATTTGGCCAAACGGCCAAATCCCACGGTGGATTTGCATAAAAACATGACTAAAATGAAGGGCAGGACAAGAGGAACCTACCTGGAACCAACAGTCGGGAAATCAACGTCCGGATGAGGAAGAATCAGCTCCGTCAACTTTGTAGTATTTCAACGTTCTTCAGAGCTCCAATGGTAAAATGGTAAAAATGATTTTACAAACCTCCTATTTATAGTAAAATTTCTAAATTTGGCTAAA
>APFE030159788.1:0-17039 GCA_000404065.3 Pinus taeda
ATAGATGTGAGCTTTAAGTTTTGTTCCATTGGAGTAGAAAGAGGATTGCACTCTGTCATGCCAAATTTGTTTAACAAATCTCCAATGTATTTCTTTTGAGAAAGAAATATGGATTTTGGATGTTGGGTTACTTCAATGCCAAGATAGCAATGAACATAGCCCAAATCAGTGATTTCAAAACTTTTTCCTAATTCTTTCTTTATGGATGCAATATAATTTTCATTGTTCTCTGTCATTAAAATATCATCTACATATACCACAAAATATACCATTGTTTTGCCAACTTTCTTGACAAATAAAGTTGCATCATCAAGATCAAAATGATTGAAGTTGAGTTTCAGAAGATGCTCAGTTAGTTTTTCATACCAGGCTCGTGATGCTTGTTTGAGGCCAGACAAGGACTTCACAACTTTGCATACTTTATGTTCATGTCCTTTCACAGCAAATTCTTAAGGATGGGATATAAAAACATTTTTTTAGATCTCCATTTAAAAAGGCAGTTTTTACATCCATTTGATGGACTTTTCAACTGTTTTGAGTTGCTAGTGCAAAGAGTGTCCGGATGGTGGCCCATTTTGCTGTGGGGGCAAAAGTTTCTTCATAATCGACCCCTTCCTTCTGTGCAAAACCTTTTGCCACAACCCTAGCTTTGTGCTTGTCAAGTGAGCCATCAACTTTGTACTTGTTCTTGTAGACCCACTTGCAGCCAATTGGTTTGGTTCCAAATGGAAGATCAGTCAGCTTCCAAGTGCCGTTCTTTATGAGGGTATCATACTCCTTTTGCATTGCTTTTTTCCATTAATCATGAGAAGCAACTTCTTTAAAGGATGTTGGTTCAAAATATGTAGACAAGTTCAATTCACAATCATAAGAAACATCCATATCAACAGGGGAATTAAAGTCATCTACATCACCTCCATTTTGTCGGTTTGAATTTCTGGTTCCCGTTTTTCCAATTTCATCAGGATGAATACTTTCAAGTGTCTTTGTCAGCCACTTTGGGGGACCTTTTTGAGATGGTCCAAGCTGCTCTGTTGATTGAGTTGGGAGTGAATCAAGATTGAGTCTCCCAATTCTATCAATTACATCACTTAAAGCATCATCCGTTCTTGGAGTTTCAGTTGGGGGAGAGTATTCTTCAGAAGAAGATTCCACATGTTGATCTAGTATAGGAATCCCTCCTTCAAGATGTGGAATCTGATTCACAAATTCTTGAAATGATTTCGTTTTTGCGAATCTATCCAAGCGATCAAGTTGCCGCTCAACAACATTGTCAGATTTAGATGATTCAAGAAAAATTACATCTCTAGATATAACAAAATTTTTATTTGCTTCATCATAGAGGCAGTATGCTTTGGAGGTGTTTGAATACCCCAGGAAGATACACTTACGACTTCTAGCACCAAATTTGTTTCTATGTACCTTTGGTATCAAAGCATAACAGGTGGAACCAAAGACCCTGAGATGTTTTACTGAAGGAACATGTCCGTACCACAATTCATAAGGAGTCTTGTTTCTTATAGTATTAGATGGACATCTATTCTTTAGATATGCAGCACATAGAACAGCATCAGCCCAAAACATTATCTTTACATTTTTCAAGAAAAGCATGGATCGTACCATATTCAAGATTGTTCTATTCATTCCTTCAGCTACACCATTCTGTTGGGGATTATAAGGCACAATTGCTTGATGTTTGATCCCATGTTGGTGAAGATAGTTTTCAGATTCATTTGATGTATATTATTTTCCATTATCAGTGCGAATAGAGCCAATATGAGATTGTGCATCATTTTCAATCCATTTATGAAAATTCTTGAATGTTTCGAAAGCATCAGATTTGTTCTTCAATAGATAAACCCAACACATTCTGGTGTAGTCATCAATAATTGTCATGATATATTTATTTCCATTTGTAGAAGAAACAGGCATTGGACCACATAAATCTGAATGAATAAGTTCAAGCTTCCTATGTGCTCTTGAATGTGAATGATGAAAAGACTGTTTGTTATGCTTTCCTAGAATGCAAGCATCACATTGTAGGCAAACAAACAACACCATTTTTCTTCAATAAGTGGAGATTGTCACAGTTTAAATTTCCAAACCTAGCATGCCATAATAAATTTGATGGAAGTGTACCTTCTTCATGATGAGAAATATATGAGAAATGTTGTGCATGAGCAGATGTTCCTTACAGTTCGAAAAGCCTTTCTTCTTCTATTCCCCTCATGACAAGTGAGTGGTCAGATGCTTTTCTTACCTCAAGCTTGCCATCTAACATATGAATGGAGTGACCTTGCTGGTGAATGTGGACCAAGGAAAACAAGTTTCTCTTGAGTTGTGGGAGATATAGAAAATGATATAGAAGAAAGTCTAGAAGACCAGGCAGTTTAAGCCTGATTGTGCCAAGCCCTGATGGCTTGATTTTTGACTGATTTGCAAAGTATACTGCTCCATTAACATTGTCAGTGAAATCTTCAAAAAAATATTTTCTATGAGTCATGTGACAGGTTGCACCTGAATCAAGCAACCAGTCATTTTTCCAGGAAGCAAGTGAAGCATTAAAGAAATCTTCATTTACTTCAATGTTACATTATGCCTCAACATAGTGAGTGGATTCAGGTGCTTGACCTTTGTTTGTGTCATCAATTTTACCTTTCTGTTGGTTTCTTCTCTGCTCAATTTTGTCCCATGGTAGCTTGCATGTGGATGCATCATGTGATCCATTTGTTTTGTAGCGAATACAGTGTAAATCTGCCTTTTCTCCTTGAGAATGTCCACCCCCCTGCCTCTGAAATATCTTCCTCTTCCTCTTCGTCCACCTCTTCCTCTTGTAGAATGTTGAGCAGGATGTTTTTCTTTATGAGCAAGGCACACAGTCTCTTCAGAAGACTCAGGGGTTTTCTTCTTTCCAAAAGCTTTTTCTCTTTTAGCAAATTTTTTCACAAGAGAGTCAAAGGTCACATCTTTGAGATTTCCATTTGCTTGCAAAGACTCAATATAATTGGAGTAATTAGGATAAAGTGCCTTGAGAAAAGCAATAAGAGGGATATCCAACTCAACCTTAGTGGATTTGATATCATGCATTATAGACTTTATTTCAGATGTAAGAGCAAGATGATCATTATTTTGCAGTTCAAGAGTGAAGATTTTAATCATGAGTTGGACGACTTCAAGTGCAGAATGTGAGTCATAGAGTTCTTTCAGCTTTTGTAAAGCTTCAAATGCAGTTGAATATGATGAAATATGGTGACTCACCTCTTTATTTACAGATGCTGCGATTAATGCATAAGTTTTGCTATTATTGTTTTCCCAAATGGCAAGCTCTTTGTCTGAGGTAGGCTTTTCTCGGTCACTGTCTCCTTCTCCGACACACACTCCTTTCCACAACTCATTGAAGATGAGGGTGTGTTGTATCATCCGGGGCCAATCAGGATAGTTCTCCTTTCCAGTGAGAACTATTCCTACCATAGAGATGATTGAATGCATTCTGTAAAAGAAAAAAACTTCTACTGATAGAAAAAAATACTTCTACTGATATACAGTGAAATTGTTCTCAAAAGGGCAAAAAGATTTCAAAGTCTTTATGCAGTATGTTTTCTTCCAATGTCTCTATAAAATATCCTCCATATCATCTCCCCCTTTTTTTTTCTTTAAACAAAAACCATTCAATATATATATATATATATATCATTCAATAGATATATCTTTCAATATATATGCCATAGAGCAATAGGATAGCATTAAAACCATTGTATTATACCATGTGCAGCAACATCAACCAGAGAAATTCAGGAATAAGAAGTCTGTCTCCTTTTTTTTGTGTACATAAGGAGGGAATCGCAAAGCCCTCACAACTTCATTTTGCATGTTAAGACAAAAAACTATTCGAGAATTGAATGCGAGTTGAGGTTCATTTGTGGAATAATAATATAGACCAACGCAATTTTGTTACCATTTGAAATACAGTTCTATACGCCAAACTGTCACTCTGCATCCTATTCTTTCTGAGCCGACACCGGTCAGCAACATTAACAACACAAGGAAAGATTGCCCAAGGTGTTCTTAGTTTGTTTTGTCAAGATGTCGGTCAGTGAAGCTGCATGCACTTATGCAGCATTGGCTCTTTACAATGACAATATACCTATTACCGCTGAGAAGATTAGTACATTGGTGAAGGCAGCAAATGTGCAAATAGAGTCCATTCAAAACTTCACGGGTCTCAAGATTGAGTCTACCACGGAGCGTTATATGTATTAACGTAGAGTTCAAAATGGATGGGCAGATGTATAGCACGCAGCGTTATATGTATTAACGAAGACTTTATTCTGGACAACGTTAAAAAAACACTTGGACAGCATAGCACACGTTATGAGCAGTGTTAAAATAAACCATACCGTAACTAGAACTACGGACCTTCGAAATTTGGATAGCGCGTTCGACGGGCATATTTTAATACACAGTGTTAATATCATATAACCCATAACATTCAAAATGCATAGTGACTGTTCACCTTCAAAAGGATGACTGATACCAACTATGGACCTTCAAAACTTGGACAACGTTATGAACCAAACTGCAAGGCATTCAAAAAACCACATCGTTCATGTTCAATAGCCATTCAAACGCATTCAGTAATGCATGTGAGAATAATCAGGTGAATGAATTCAGGCAGTAGAGGCGCAGGTGCAATGACATCCTTTTTGAAACGTTTATGACAGTCAGAGAACTGAACAGTCAGACAGAGGGGTAGCTGATTTTATGGAGAACCTGCACAACTATATGGAGATCAGATAGGGAGTTACAGGGGACACAAAGGCTAAAAAAGAGCTGGCTCTGATACCATGTCATTCCAGGAGTAACTCCAGTTCCGCAGAAAACTTATTCATGTATTATTCCATAGGTGACCCATTATTATATACAATAGGGAGCGATTGTTCAGTTCATCTCCCGATGACTGTTTACCTTCCCAATTTATTTTATTTACATAAAATTCCCAATCATGAAGATTAGGTGTCAACAGTGCACAGATTTCTGTTTCAGTTATGCACTATATTTATTTTATTTTATTTCAATAAGTAGCTCTCCTGGAAATGGTTGAGAAATGGTATAAAAATTGCCTTACAAGAATTTATTGTTTTATTCTTAACATGAAGAAGGATGAGTGGTTTGGTGTGCCTCCAAGAAATGATTAACTTCCGAGAAAAAAGGCAACTTCAGTATTCTATGGAGTAGATCATAATAGTTCATTACCTAAATTAGATTCATTGGCAATGAAGCTTCAGCAAGAACTAGATCATCACCAATTTGGATACCAATTATAGCAATTCTCGTGTTGCAAACAAGAGATGGAGAAAACTCGAATTGTGAAAGCCAGTAGTGGAGAAGATAATTTTGTAGGTCACCAATAGATTGAGAATTGGCCTATATCATGTTGCCTGTGTCAATTTTCCATCTTTTTTAAAACCTTCATGAAGACAAAATTTCCAATCAATTGTAGATTTAAATGCATATACATTATTACAATTCTTTGTTACCAATGAAGCCAATTCTAAATATACAAGGGTATTGAAACTATTGTTTAACAACTGGATATGAATTTAATTTCCACCATTTAATTTGATTGAAGCTTTGAATTTATAGGTTAGAGAGTATGCCCTCTTGTAGGATGGAGAAATCTAGAATATTTTTGTTTTACCTCATAATATGTCTTAAAATGAAGTTCCAACTAAGGATCTGCATGTTCAAATGACATGAGTGCATTTTCATAAAATATAAGTCTCTTGCCATATTATTTTCAATGTTTCTTTTGAGAATTGTTTTTTCACTTATATTTAAAATGAATTTGGTGTTAGCTTTAAAAATAATGGATTTACTTATTTTTTATTTTGTTGGTATCCATAAAAAATAGAGATTTAAGGTAATTAAAATCACTATTTGGGAACTTTGAATGTTGAAACCACCTTAAAAGAATATTGAAAATGATTTTGTTTATTTATTTTTTAAACATTTTTTTATATTGTCTCTAAAGAGACAATAGTTTGAATTATGGACATATATTCTCTATAGAGAAAAGATGTTTTTAATCTCAACTACTGTCTCTGAAAAGACAAAAATGTAATTGTCTCTAAAGAGACAAAAATGAAAGTGTCTCTACAAAACAAATGAAATTGTCTCTAGAGAGACAAATGAAATTGTCTCTTAATAGACAATAATTCTTGCATTTATAGAGACAATAATAATATGTGTTCTATATTGTCTTTATAGAGACAATTTTTTAAGACAATAATTTTGAGACACGAGGTTAAGGAAATATTTAAGACAATACAAAAGTTTCTTTTTGTCTTAAGTTAAGACAATTGACCGAAATATTGTCTTAAAACCCCCTACATGTAGTAGTACAAGCCTGTTGTGGCACGTGCAATACATTGAGAATAGGAAGGAAGCTAACAAACAATTAAGAAATTGTAAGACAACGTAAATGAAGATTTAACATTGATGGAGTAACTAATTTGTTTAGTGATATTTTTCATGTGCTTGAACAAAATCTTATTTATTCTACAAAGAGTTTCATCAACACAAAACAATAGAAATGGTTAAGATCATGATAAAACAAAAGATAGGATGGATAATTGAAAATGACTCGATTAACATACAAGGTAGACTAGAATAACGAACAAAAAGGATCAATAGGAAGGAACTCTTTCTTTTATTATCAATAGACAAAATATTAAGTGATCTTTGAAAGAGAGATAAATGAAGATGAGGTTAAGGAAAGTATGCCTTCTCCAATCCTTTAGACAATGGTCCCTCTTGTTTTTTTTTGTTATTTCTTTCCAAGTCAAGAAGTTCGCAAGATCCTTCAATGGTGAAAATCACTGGAGAGTTAGGAGAACTCTTACCAAAAGGTGGGCAAAAAAAAAACATTACTCTTACTTCTCTCACCCAATGTTAACCCATGATATTGTATTTTTAGATTCTTTTGTAGCTTCATTAAATCTATCTCCAAATGTGAATGAAGCTTAAACTTGTGGATAACTCCCATGTATAAAGGGACCTTTGTGGTACCAAAGGACTACCTATTAATCTTCTTGGGCTCTAAATTCCCTAATTCAATTTTCACCTTGAATCTCGATGAGATTTGGACATTTAATACACAAAAAATTGGTGAGATCCCATTTCATATGGATATGTGCAACTATTGAAGGAATGGTCATGATGAAAACATCATGCAAAATGCTCACTGTGAGTTTGCATAAATGATGCAAGATCCACTTTTATATTTTTCCATTCCTTTTAATGTGCTAATTTAATTTCCATAAGTAGCTTTTGTCATGCTATGATAATTACATTCTTGAAAATTACTTATGTTGCAGTATGATTGATTTTCAAGTGATAATAAACATCAATAAAATCTATCATGTAAACGAAATAATTTTCTTCACCATAGTTATTATGTCATTTTATTATTTTTTACCAAAATTACAATCTCTCACTATTATTGTTGGTTTCTTTTTTCATATGATTTTATTACTCACTCAACAAATCACTTTTTCTACCATCAACGACCATAATGATTTATACTCTCACACTCACACTTTTATACCCCTAATGAATAAAATTATTACTCTAAATTAATACTTTTACTCACCCTTACTCTTAGAAATAGACATTTTCTCTCATTTAGTTTCATCCCCACTAGACCTTCCATACTCAATCAAGCTATAATGCTAAGAACCTAAAGTGTCTCTCTAACATTGGTACATGCTATATGTGTGAGCAAACATGGTCACAAAGGCGTCGAGGTTCTACCACTTATTCAAACTATCAAAACAATGCTTTACTATGCCCATGATTAGATTTCTTTATAATCTATGTCATGTCTACTTTCATTTACGATGTGTAATGTTGTAACACTAATGCCATAATCGAGGTTTGACAAAAATGTAACATTAAACGCATTATAGTTGAAAATTGCATTAATAGCGTAACATGTCAGACTTTTTAATTTCTTTGGAGTTCTTTGCATCATGTGACACCGTTGGAATATATAAATCTCCACATTTTATAAAAGGCCCACAAAAGGATATGCATTGTATATACCCTTCTATGTTTCTTTATTAATTAAAAATAAAGGAATTTGCCTATCCCCATTGTGGATATAACTAGCAATTGTCCCAAAAGGTACAAACAGAGGCCGATAGGATTATTAAATTGGAATTGTTGAATTTTTCTAGAAGAGTTAATTGGATTGTGGAAAACCTCGTTTTCTTGGACTAGATCATTGTGCAATTACTTTTCTTTAGATGTTTTGTTTATATCTATATTACAAGGAACACATTGAATGTCTTATTTCATTTTAGAGTAAGTTAATTACCCAAAATCAAGAGGTTAAGTTAATTACCCAAAATCAAGAGACCTCTATAGATGGCCAAGCATATACGAAGAATACATCTCATTCATATGCAATACCAAATCCATCTTTTCTTTTCTCTGAGTAAAATTTCTTCTCTCACATCTTGAGTGATCCACCCACGCCTAGTGTCGACCTCATCCGCTGTGCAGATATTGCCTATACGTATTGTAGCGAGGTATTTGATCCATTGCTCGCTGGCCCCGCATTGTGCAAAGCATTGAAAGCTCTGATTGACCGTTTTCTGGATAATAACAGTAATCGGCATGGGGTTATTGTTGATGAAGAATACAGTGATCGATCAGCCGCGCTAGGGAAGGTTTTGAAGATTTTGTGTCAGCTCTGTGCCAAATATGGCGACGAAGTTGTTAACTGTCTAGTGTTGCCGGGCTACTTCAATCCGATAAAGTGTTCGAATCTAATTCTGAACTATGCACTCTTGCATCCAGAAGAGGGGGAGGGTTCATTCAGTGGCAAACACTTGCTGTATGCTATGATTATGAATAAATACATCTTTGAAAGCACTGCCGCGCAGGGTATTGGTGGTGTTGGTGTGTCGATCGAGGACATCAATGTTGTGTTCAATTTTGCTATGAGCTCTTTGCCTGGTCGTTACCTCTTCAACGGCCGTCCAAGGCTAAAGGAGTTGACAGACCAAGTGGTCGACACCATGCTAAATTTCCCACCCTGTCAATCCGTGCTTCAACGCTGGAATGAGAGGTACTCTAGTCTCTTTTAGATTTCGAACCCTTTTGAACCTGGTCACTTCAATTTGAAAAGCATACTCTTAACCATAAAGGTTATTCATATTATAAATAACACAAAAATGTTTGTATTTTATTTGAAAATGTTTTCTTAATTCTTGCATAAGGTAAGTTTCTTGCAATTTGATTGTTGATAATTATTTATTAATGCAATAATGTTTAGTTTTGAGAAACAATTAGTTATATTTCAAAATTATTGTACAAATTTTTTCGGTTGAGCATAATTTGAAGAACGTGGCCCATGTTTTCTATTTTTTTAAAGTTTATGTTCGTCTATTTTATATATTTCATTTGATCATAATTTTTTTTCCTCGAGGACATTACGTATTTATGTTTGTACAATTTTTATAAAATTTAATAATGAAAAATTAATTTAAATAAACATGATACTAAATATGTGTCCATGTTTTATTTCACATCATCATGTATTTTTAAGAAAATAACAAAATGTAATACGTGCAAGTCCAAGAACAATACATGGAATACGAAAAGTCATTTAGTTATATATGGACAAAATACCTTAGAAGAAGTATATGGACAAAATACCTTTTAGGAGAAGTCCAAAGGTCATTTAGAAGGAAAAACATATTAGAAGTATAAAAAAGGTGATATAGTTATTTAATCAAAAAAATAATAGTTAATAATATAGAGTTATAAAAATATATTTACACACTCACCAGATAAATGTTTATTTGTAAATAAAAGATTTTGAAATCAAATATATTTACACACTCACAAGATAAAAGTTTATTTGTAAATAAAAAATGTTGAAATACTCTTGAAAATTTAGGAGGGACATGTTATTTAATATTACATTTAAAAGTAAATAAAATAATATTTATATTAATAAAATAAAAAATTATGTTTATTTTAGACCAATGTAATACATAGTGTGTTATAGTTTTTTAAATTTTTTCATATGCAACATTGAGAAGTCACAAAGATATATTTACATATTAAGAAGATAAAAATTTATTTGTAAATTAAAAATGTTGAAATTCTCTAAAAGAATTAGGGAGAATCTTATTTATTATTAAATTTCAAAAATAAAATAATATTTATATTAATAAAAGTTTATGTTTATTTTACATAAAATATTTTCATTTTCATTTTCATTTTCATTTTACATTAATTAAAAATTGTAAACATGTACTATAAAAATATGTAATGTCTTTAGTATTTAATGTTGAGTTGAAATATAACACGTAAAAATGATATTTTTGATGTTAAATAATATTGTGTAATCTATTTAGATTTAATTGACAAATAAAATTAAAGTTAAAAATATTTAATAAAAAAAATTTTTATCAAGCATAAATAAATATTTCAATTTCTATATTAAATAACATAATTTTATATAAAAAAAATTCGATTATTCATTTTTGCTATAACTCTACAATTTTTTTCCATACTTATATGTATTTATCATGCTCATGGGATATATATAAATTATTCAATTTTACTGAAATGACCAAGATAGGGGGACTTTTAGCATTATTAATCTAATCTTCACCTATGTTCCATCACTTAACTGCACTATTTATTTAACCTTATGATATTAAATAACTAATCATTTGGTCATAGGGTGGAATTCCCATGTGAATGGTAACTTGAGTGTGATGACAGAACTTTATCATATACATGCCAACCCCCTTCCACCATTCCAACAAGGATTGTTATGTAGTGTTAGGGTTTCCCTTCACCTAATGCACTTAATTCTAAACAGCTCGTGTGGGTTTTTGTGTCAAATCCTTTGTAGGCATGTACCCCTTACCGAGGTGACAATCACCTGAACGATAAAGCTCCCTTTGTATGAACAGTGGGATGGAGTTTCACTTCTTGCCGATCATAACCATTTACCCAAACCCTAATACTATTCTTGTCAAAGGCTTCAGGTCTATTTGCCACTTTGGCAAAGCTACGTAGGCAGCAGCTGGCCATGGCTGAAACTATAAGTCGTCCTTGGACCTTATAGCTATCGTAATATATACTTCCAACATTGGTATTGTCATTGTAGGGTTTTCCCTATATTGCTCGCAACTCTCTTAATTGTAGTTAATTGTTTCCTCTTTTGTAGTGCGTGCATAATGCCAATGTTTGTTACAGTTTACTAATTGATAATGTGATTTCTAGATCTCGCTACTACAAGCCAAAATACTACCCACATGTTCTCCTTGCCAATCCTCTCCATACATGGCTTCCCCGGTGTTAATGGTTCACCTCATCTCATTTCCTATAGTTCCACATAACACATAAATTGTTATGGTTGTAGCTTCTTGCTTGTCGTTTTCTCGTCATATGCATCAATATACATCCTCGGTTATGATTTGTGGCTTCGTTTCTCTTGAGTTTAATTTTAATAGAGTTCCTATATAGCATTATTCTACTCTTCTTCTCTCTAATCATATATCCAATTCTTGGCCTTTCGGACCAGAATTATGTCTTCTCGATGTTGTAAGTAAACATTAATAGATGATCCATATATCTAGACCTCATATATTTTTTTCCTTATCCAAATCCTTATTGGTCTCATCCCATATGTGATACCTTTTTGCGCACTAACACCATCATTTGTATCATGTATCCAAGTGATTTACAAGATCATATGCCACTTGACGAGAAAATAAACGGAATATCCACGTAACAGTGAGTATGATGCTCAACATTCTAGGTTAAAACTTACGTTCCTAATATTTTTTCTTTTGTAATAGTAGAAACTACTATTATTTTATTTCGTAATAGCAGAAACTACTATTACTCAGTTACTTATGCTATAGTGTTAGGTTCCCATATCATACCACTAAGTTGCCATTAACAAATGACATGCACACTCAAAAATAGTAATTTTCAACGTTCAAACTAAATCTCAATCCCATTCTATCCACTTGGTCAGGATTTTCCATAAAATCTAGTCTTTCTATCCCACAATGCTTTTATGTTTTATCAGAGTTTAGCATCTTTCTCGAACTAAGAAACTTAATGGAAATTTTTTTATCCGGTCCATTCAGTTTATCTAGAGTTTTGTATAGAATTGTTATCATGAAAGGATATTTCAATTTCATTTTCTAATGAAATATTTGTTTATACTTCTTTGACAAGAATATCATTTTCTGGGTGCCTCATTCACAGTACCAACATTCCATTAATTAATTTAATAAAATATTCATTTACATATGTATTCTAATATTTTTCATGGATTCTTTGCCATTCTTTCTATCATAACGCAGTCTAACCAAAACAAGATTACAACAATGGAGGGATATTAGACTTTAATATATTCCTTATAATTCAAGGTAGGAGTAAGAATTATGATTTGTTCATTGTTCAATACAGAGTTGACATGCAAAACTTAAAAAATATTAGTAACAAAAATCATTCGAAGCATACACACATAGAAATAAGTAACATTTTTGAAAATACACACACACATATAGATATTCTTTCTACTTCCAAATATGATAGAGCATGTGTTAACATTTTAATGTGTAGAGTGTGAATTATAGAATTTGGTAGAATTTTTCTACGCGTGAGCTAGCTCTGATGCTATGTAGAATTTTCTCTACAAATCATTTAGCTCACTGATATCATGAAGAAATTTCACCTACAGATCAAACTGATATATGCAATGTACTAAAGCATAATACTAGATCTACATCTACCATAAACTTTTGCGAAAGCTAATCCCATGAGCAACATCAAGCATGGACAAATATAACTGATAAGAAGTAATAAATCACACATAACACATAATATATCACTGGGGAAAGCACCAACATAAATCCCCAACACTGTATTATCAATTAAGTGGATATCCTCAACAACATACAAAAAGAATCAACTCAATAGCTATCTTGTTCTCTCTATAATTAGAAGATGAAAATCATGGAGTACCTAGGCCTCAATAAATAGGCTATAAATTGGCCTAATCATACCTGCTACCACCTCAGGTCCAACTATGTAGTCATAGCAGAAAATAGATTCCTTCCTCATGCAAGAAATACCTACTAGAAATATCCTAGCATCTGATAGTACACTTTCCCTCATCTGATCTCAACTGGGTCTTTGTTTGAACTACCATGCATCAGTTATTCATCAGAGAGTACTCAGTTATCTGAAAATAATAGTTGTCACATGCATGCAAGCATCAACAAAATATATCTCATTAATTTAACAAATTGTTAAATTAATCTAACTGGACTTGACTAAGTCAAACTAAGTCAATTGATCCTCTCAATATAGAACTAAACCTTATCTTGTTCAATCAAGGGATAAATTCCTAAATCAAGAGAGAAAATAATTGCATGGTCTCACAAAGACTTCAAGTTTAATTTTCCATAACTAATTAACTCATGGAGATTAATTAATTAGTATTTTAAACTACTTAATTAGCAATAATAAGAACAAAAAAACTCCCAACTAACCTCTTTGTTGGGCTAGAAACATACTCTGATGTTGAAGATCTACCTACTACAAACAAGTGCTCCCTCTCTAACCTCTAAGCTATTGCAACATATCCATGCATCTCACACCATTGCACCCCTCTCTGTGCTACCCTACATTGTGAGACACACTTGTGCCTCTCACATTGCTGCAGCATTTATGCTCTGTGTTGTCCTCGGATTCCCTACACTGTAGCTCTCTCTACCGCTCCACCCACATCCATCTTTACTTAATCAGCTAGTTCCTGCTACTGCACATGGAGGTTCCCGTAGGAAGATCTCATCCAAGAGGTCGGTTACCTCAAGGATCCTGCCCCTCCTCCTTGGGACAATCACTCTATATCACCCGACCTCCTACCTAGAGGTACGGTTGCATGTGATCCCTCTACCCACCTGGCTCGAAGCTTTCCCTACTAGAGGTCTCTACATGAGTAGATGTCTATACTCGATCTCCTCTCAACATCTCCTATTATGGCTGCTCCACAATCTCCTGAAGCTGGTGTATCAATCATTGCTCCTCCACAATCATTTGAGACCTCTTCTGGCACAACATGTTGAGAGGTAATATACCCTCATTCTCAACCACCACGTCTCCATCAGTTGCCTTGCTACTCAAGGTTTTGCATGCATCTTGATCCTTAAGAGCATACAAGCTCTTGACCCGTGAACTGATCTTCTTCACCTATTTAGTGATGATGTGTCTAAGGTAAACCTTTCCCTTACTAAAGACTACATCAGAACCTTTGTCTTCCAACATTGTAATCGACACCAAGTTTCTCTTTAGTCCTGGTACATGGTTGACATCGGTAAAGGTAAGGCAACCTCTATGCTCCCTTTGAAAAATAACCGTGCCTTCACTTGAGACACTATACTTTTTATCATTACCCATCGCTACGAGTATCTGGAGATCTTTCTACTCCAAAGTACTGAGAAAACTCTTATCGCTAGTTATGTTGAAAGAAGTTCCACTATCAAGAAACCAACCACTTCCCACCATGGATGAAACCATGCATGTGAAGAGTGTGAAATCCAACTCAAACTGTGAAGCGAGTGCCTCGCCTTTAGATCCTTCCCCGAATCCCTTCTTGGATTTCCTTTGTGGACAATTTCCAGCATAATCACCCACCTCATGACAACGAAAGCATCACACTTTCAATTTGTCAACCTTATTCCCACCATTGGGAGAATTGGATTCGGAAAGAGAAACCTTCTCCTTCCCCTTCTTTGCTTTACTCCCTAAGGCACAGTTCTCCTCATCCTCCAAGGACGAAGAACTGTATTTGGTGCTTCGTTTCATCTCATTATGCATCATATCCGACCATAGTCGTTCCCAATATGATAGTTTCTCGCTTCCTTTAACCGAGTCTTGGCAGCTATGCCATCTCTTGGGAAGGCCAGGGAGTGATAGACTCACCATATCATCATCAATTATCACAACTCCTACACTTGCAAGCTCATCACTGCATGTGATGAGCCTTGTGAGATACATAGAGATCGTCTCATCCTTTTCACACTTGATTTTTCTAAGTTTGTCCTTTAGTGCCAGCTTCCTCTGATCACTGTTATTCTGATATAAATATTTCAATGTTTTCCACATTGCAAATGGAGTCTCCTTCCCATGGAGGCTCAAGACAATGTGATATCACACTCCTTCCAAGAGAATTCTCCCAGCTCCAGCCACACACTTCCTCCATTCCGCCAGTTGAGTAGCATCAGTAGGCTTAGGGACTTCTTGATCAATGAAGTCCTCAAGGCCATTATCTTCCAATACTACCTCCATGTGATCCTTCCATGCTATATATTTTGAGCTGCCATCAAGGGCATACTCAAGCCTCAAACCATAGAACACCATCAATGAAATATATGTGACAAGAACTTGAGATCTATATCCTGAATAATAAACTTCGAATTCCTTCTTCTAAACTATTCTTCCTAATCACCTGTGCTCTAATACCATGTAGAATTTTCTCTACAAATTAACTAGCTCAATAATATCATGTAGAAATTTCACCTGCAGATCAAAATGATATGTGTAATGTACTAAAGCATGATACTAGATCTACATATATCATAAACTTTACGGAAGCTAATCAACCATGAGCAAGATCAAGCATGAACACATATAACTGATAAGAAGGAATCAATAACACATAACATAGAATATATCACTCGGGAAAGCACCAGCATAAAGCCCCAACACTGTATTATCAATCAACTGGAGGCCCTCAACAACATACAAAAAGAATCAACTCAATAGCTATCGTGCTCTCTTTGTAATTAGAAGATGAAAATCATGACTACCTAGCCCTCAATATATAGGCTGTAAATTGGCCTAATCATACCTGCTGTCACCTCAGGTCCAACTACGTAGTAATAGAAGAAAATAGATTCCTTCCTCATGCAAGGAATACATACTAGAAATATCCTAGCATCTGATATTACACTCTCCCTCATCTGATCTCAACTGGGTCATTGTTTGAGCTACCATGCATCACTTATTCATTAGAGAATACTCAGTTGTAGAATTGAGACTTCTGTGATTTGTCATAGTTATAAGGAGAGCTTCAGCGTAAATCACATGAGAAAGATTTTTGCCAACGCGTTTCGAACCAACCAATGTGGTTCATCATCAGGACAAGTTGAAAATACAGATCCAGCGTAGCGAGTTAAATAGTATAAGCAGAGACTCCAACGGCTAAGACCCTCTAAGGGCTACTCTATCATTCAAGAACACCAGTCAAACTACCTCTAATTAATTTAATATAAAAACTAATATATTCAGACCAAAGGTTAATAATTTATTTAATTAATTTCAAATATTACCCTATTATATGTAAAAATATATACTTATATATATGTCAATATTTATTTAATTAATTCTTTAAATCTAACCTAAGTGTATATGATTATTATAATACTTTAATTTTAATACCTAATAATCTAAATGCCCTATTTGTTATTAATCTTATTTATAATTAATTAATTTTATAGAAGTGGGTTACCTTCGGTCAATTGCAAATTAATTTATTAATTTATTAAAATAATAAAGACCTTATATATAAGTTAATTGTTAAGATTATATGTGTGAAATAGTAGTATATATAGTAAATACTATAAAAATACTTAATTAATAATTTATATTAATATGTATATGTCCTAAATAACAATACGAGGGGTTATATGAATTAATTTTTATGGAAAAAAGGTTAATTAGGTTATTAACAATTTAATTTGATTATAATTAATTATTAATAAAATATATATAATTCATAAAATGGCATATTAATTAATTTTATTTAAATTAATTTATGAAAGTCCTACATACCAATATTATATTATGGTTATATTAATAATTGATATAATGTTAAATATGGGACTATAAATAATAATAGCTTATGAGTATAAAATTATAATGATGAGGGA
>APFE030159792.1:7933-26791 GCA_000404065.3 Pinus taeda
CCCTAAAGGAACAAGGTCAATTGATTACATCATCTCCCAGAAGTTCTCCATAGAAAACTTCTCAGAACTGGTCAAAATTGGACCATACAGACTACCTAGTGCAGAGGGTATGTTTCATCTCACCTGCTTAGTGTAAAAAGTGTGATGCATACTAGAATGCCCTTCTGTAGGGTGCGATGGGTGAGAGTAGACAAATGGCAGAGACAGTTTGCAAGATGGATCATCATGGAATCTTCTAGAAACTTCTCCTATGACACTTGCCTCTTTGAATTCACCCAGGGATGAGTAAGAGATCATCAATCTCCAAGTGGAATCAAGAACTATCAGAGAGAGGACACTAATCAAAATCCTAGAAGCTGACTCACCCCCCTGCAATCATCTATATATGGATCCCTCATCACATAGATCCAAAGGCTGGAATCTTGTATCTTGCAAGGAAGTGTTGTTGGTTTCTTGGTGCAACATCATAATGTTGGGTGATCTAAGCTTTTCATGAGGTCAAGAAGGGCTTTCATGTTGAGAGGGTGACGCAAGGTCGGAACCATTGGTTGTAATCCTCTTTTCTATTCTTGATATTAATAAAGCTATTCAAGTTTTCCTCCACATTCTTGTATGTTTGATGATATATGCATTCGTGTGGTCAATACATATTTGTTCCTGTATTGTTTATGATTGTAGATCTCTGTTCTTCGATAGTATTATGCTGCTTTGATTCCACAGGTGCTCTTTGAAGCTGGGTAGACAAAGAAGGAGCAACGAAGATCTATCAGAAGGGAGAGGAACCAAGCAAGGAACCAAGAGCAAGACTGAGGTTGGTGTCCTTTGTTCCGCTCTTGTCTACTTCTCATAAAGGAAAACGAAATTGGTTTTAATTTGTTTTTTTCTAAGATAGCTACCAGTCTTAGTGAGACTACCAGCTCCGAGTGGAAACTAGATTTCCCGATAACATTATGGAACAATTTTTGTGTCTCTTCATATTTATCATTGAAATTTCTGCATATTAATATTATTTCTGGGAAGTACTCACCCCATTTATCTGGAATCTGTGTCCCACTACTCAACCCATTTATTTTTATCATAATTTTTACATTGCATACATAAATGTAACTACCTGGGGCTATCCCATTTTTTTACGCTTATCATGGATTGTTGTCTATTGGCATTTAACATCCATTTATTTTATATGTTGGCGCTAGTTATGTATACTTATAAAAATCATTAATATATGCGTTAAACATATATACATTTTAAAAACACATAACAATATTATTAACCTTTAAGATTCTTAATTTTTAAATAGAATTTGTCACAATACCATGGGTCAATACATGCCTCATCAATACCACATGCTCAGGATTGAGGCTCAGGACCTTTTGATCAGAGCTCCTCATAATCCTTACTACACCCATCAACAATAAACCCCTCAAATTCCTTCCCATTATACTTGCATTTCTCTTTCGCTAATGGAAAATCCATCATCTACTCCTCAAGTAACACATTACTAGGATAACATAAACTAATTTTAATGCCATTAACGACCCTCCTGAATTTCCTTGGGAGTACACGCCCTCACAAATGTTTCCCGTCTATTATGATAGTGTTCACTAAATGTAAATCTAGATAATTGGGTGGTGAAACCTAGCCCCAATCCCCAAATATATTTGATGTTCTATCCTGGTGGGGAAATTAAAAGCCACTAATTAATAGACTAATAATTCTCCTACTCTTTCTCCTTATACATGTATTGTGATGATAAACTTTTTTACTAGACATGCATATTGAAATATTTGATTTATAACCTACTTTAAACTTTTCCTTGTTATTGATATTTCTTAAATCTTGTATATCAAATTTATATTAAAAATCAATAAATTACAGATCTAGTAATGGAAAGTGAAAACATAAGAAAATTTTCATTTAAATTACTTTAGTGTTTTGTGATATAAAATGATGTTATTTAATATGGACATTGGAATATTTTACAGTAAAATATATTTTGTTATTAATATTTTTCTTAATATTACATGTAAATTTAACATAGGATGAATTATGACACATCATGTAACATCAATAGTATTACCTTTTGTGAACTCCACAAAGAAATTATGCCTCATACTAAAATGTAAATTAATGTTTATCTTATTTTATTTTCAATTAATTTATCTCACTATATAATGTTGATATAAAATTACTATTAAAATTGAAGTATTTTTTTATGGATAACATTAATGTTTTTTGGATCTTGTCCGACATTGATAGACCTTTGCCTGATTCCCTTCTCTTCCATATCAACAACATTTCCCCTTATATTCAATTCACCATGGAAATTTAATCTAATAATTCTCTATCACTTTTCGATTTTCTTATCATCGAGATTCTTGATGTTTCCCTAAATAATCAGGTTTATCAAAAAAATACCCACATTGATCGTTATGTTCATGCCCATTCTCACCACCACCCATCCCAAAAAAATAGCATTCTTAAAACCTGCATCTCCTGCACCCTTAAAATTGTTGCTCCCCAATTCCGTCCCTCTGAGAAAGCACCCTGCCTATTCCAAACTTCCAGAGCTAGCAATTGTTACTCTTCTTAAATCAATAAAGTTTTAATTTTGTCTCAAATTCCAAATCTATTAACCCTCCTTCCTCTCCTCCTCACGGTCAAGCTTCTCTCCCTTAACTAGATATTTATAAAATAAAAATTTCACATAAAAATATATTAACTAGATATTTATAAAATAACTTAATAACTTATTAAATTTCTTTGATGCTTAACGTGCAAGACTCTTCTAGGTTTGAAGTAGAACGTTTCATCGATTCCAGCTAAGCATACCTTTCAATTTTTTGTTTTATTTTCCTAGTACGGTCACAAATAAGATAATAAATTAGAGTGATGTTATAAATTAGAGTGCCATGTTAATATAATGTTCCTGACTCACACAAGCCACTCCATCGAGTTTTATGGATTTGGATTTAGTCAACGGTTTATGGATATGGCTTCCGGATTACGCTGCTGTTTATATTTTAATTTATTTTAATAAAGATAATAAGATTTATATAATTATTTTTTAATTGGAAATATGCCCGTTCTTTTTAATTTTAAATATATTTAACTATTAAAGTGTCTTAACTTAAGATTATATATCAAAATAAATTTGTTATTTTAAGAAAAATTAAACACCAATTTAATATTTAAGTTAATCGTAACTTTAATACATTAAAGTATTATTACAGTGGCCAAAAACAATATATATTGATTTTTATTTTAAAAAACAATTTTGATTTTAATACATTAAATTATTATCATATTTGCCAAAAACAATATATATTGTTTTATATTTCAAAAAATATTTTTTATTTAAAAAATCGTATGGAATTATTATTATTATAACTTTATTCAATATCCACGTTTTCTTCTCTTGTATTTGTTTCGTTAAACAATAAATATAAATTGCACACATTAAGGAAAAGAAAGTCATTCCTTCTGGCCTTTTTATTTCTATTCCATGCTTAATGAACCTTTTATAGTATTTGTTTAACTTCCAAAACTTCATGCATTCCATCACTACTTCCTAAGCATATGTTTATAGGTTTGTACCAATCGAACCTTTGTAGGATTGGTACAAACCTTTGTAGAAATCGTAAGTAATTGGTGAAACCTCCAAAGATAATCAATGGATTTTTAATAATTACAAAATCACATTTGAGAGCATAAATATATTTAATGAAATAAAAAATAAAATTAATCAATTTCTTTATAATTTTTTATTTTAAATTCATTTAAAATAAATAAAATTTTTAAATTTATATATTTGTTTTTTTGTTGAAGCAAGAGTCGGACTATCTATTTAATTATAACATAAAAACCAGTTACAGAAAGTACAATCTACCCAAGGAGAAGTGGGCCACTCAGTTATCGAGCTACACATATCCTTGGGAATCGAACCAAAGGCCCACAATCTGGGCCAAGGGCCCACTAACCATTACATCGTGACCTCCAAAATTCAAACTGTCACCAAGACCGTGCAATCTGCCTCCCTAGATCGGACGGTCAAGGATCTATATTGGACAACAAACAAGCACACCCTATAATCAAAGAATCAGACCCAATACATATATAGAGACAACACTATAAAGATTTCGGGTCCGCCTGGGAGGGTAACCCTTGAGCAAGCAATCTGCCCGAAATCCACCGATCTCACCCTCGCTGTGAAACTAGCACATTAATTAACAATGCACCCGGACCCGAAGATTAATAAAGGCCTCGCTTAAGCTAATTTCGGGTCTGAATGGCATGGTAACCGTCGTGCTACTTGCCTAGCGAAATTCCTAGGATTACTTCAAATCTGCCAATCTCCCAGCAAGTTAACCAATTCCCCGGTAAAGCTAATTCAAAGACACTCTTTAGTGGATTTCATTTTCATAGAAAGACTTGTCTTACAGTATAACTCCTGCCTGAGAACTTTGGGTTTGTAGAGTTCTTGGTGCATATCCCCTCCCGAAGACCGGCAACCCTGTCTGCATATAACCATGCACTTCTTATCCATATAGATCAAAATTCCTCTGTTTCCATTAGATTGCATCCTGCTAGTTTCTCATGCTCTGATGGAACTCCCTATCCACCTTTGCCTATCTGAGACACTCTTCCCTCAATCTACCTTGTGGAGTCTCTATCGAGTCAAATATTTTATTGCTCTTAGCACATAGTATGCCTTCATTGTCTAATATATCTGCTAATTTGTTGGTTGTTTAGTGCACATGAGTAAAACTAAGGGTTCTCATGATCTGCAGGTGGGATTGAATCCGTTGATAAACTTATAGAAGTCACCAGTGTCTCGAGACTTTATCTGGAGCTGAGCCATAGCAAATTTTCTGGACCCAATTAATAATCAATTCGGAATCAACTTCAATTATGGTACTATGAAGATTTGAGTCCCTCAAGATTTCTAGGCATTGCTCAAGGGCCATGAGCTCTGCCATATTGTTGGTGGCCTTCCCCAAATGACTATGAAAGATGGTTTTTATGCAACCCTTTTCATCTATTATTACTCCTCCATACCCAGCCATAACCGAGATTCCTTTTGAGGCCCCATCTATATTGCATTTCATAAAACCCTGAGGGGGAGGTTGCCAAAAATCCTTATTAGTTATTATATGACTTACATTCATGTTTTTTCCTTATGGGACAAGCCCCTAAAGACCCAACTATAGTAGTATATGCACATCCATATCTTTTCGTTAGCCCTTGCAGGGTTTTTAATGAGGGTCCCTACCGTCTCCTTGAGTTGTCTTAAAATATAAGCCATGATATTCTGGGAATAATCTTTCCTGTTCTTGAATATTCTGTTGTTATGTTCTTTCCAGACATCCCAGATTAGAAAGCATAGAACTAGAGCCCAAGCTTTGTTGATTATTCCATTATTGGAGAAAATTTTCCTCCACTTCTTCAAAGTACTGGTAATGTTGCCCATGTCCCTGTCTGTTTGTTTGAATATTGCAGCTACCCAGTTCCACAAGGTGGAAGTGAATGGGCATGAGTTGAGTAGGTGATCCATAGTTTCTTCTTGTAATTCACATATTTGGCATTTAGAAGGACCGGATACCCCTCTTTTCCAAAGTTTTTCCCAAGTCAGAATTTTTTTTTCTACACTAACCACATGAAGAGTTTGATTTTCATCTAGCTTTGGTTCTGCCATAGGTCCTTCCAAACCCAATCAAGGTTTGGAAAGTGAAGCCCAAGGGCTATGCACTTGGCCTCTTTGAGGTTAAAGTTAACTTCATTGTTTTTTCCCCATCTCAGCTGGTCTAAAACTAGTGACGTCAGAATCTTTCTCTGTTCCAGGATGGTTGTTAAAGCTTCTGCTTGTGCCTTCAACAGGGATTCATCACTGTGTATCACGTTCTTCCATATTCTCCATTTTCCCTCGCTTCTTTCCTGATCCGAAAAGTCACTTACCCTAAGTAACCCTTTGTTGTCAGTATCGTTCTTGAGATTGGTGAATTCTTCTCTTGACAGTTTAGGTTCCTGTTGCCAATTATCTTCCCAAAACAAAGCAAGGTTTCCATCTCTTATTTCCCAAAAATTGTGTTTCCAAACAATGTCCCTATTCTCCCATGCTTTGTTCCAAATGTGGGAGCCTTTGATGAGCCCATAAATTCTAATGTGATCCCTTTCTTTCCAATTGTCTGCATATTTCTGTTTCCAAATTTTGGCCCAAGGTGAAGCTGAATATTTTAGCCATCTCCACCATAGTTTTGCCCCCAAAAATATGTTAAGTATGTCAAGGTCATCAAGACCCAAACCTCCATGTGTCTTAGGTTTATAGATCTTTTCCTAGGCTACCAAAGCCCATTTTTTCTCTCTTCTCCTTTGCCCCAAACAAAATCTCTTTGGATATTTCTGCATTGTTGCATAACCCCTTTAGGAGTTGGAAGGGCTGAAAACATAAATATGGGAACCGTTTTTAGGATATCTTTTGTGAGCACTAGTCGTTCTGCCAAATTCAAAGACTTGTGTGTCCATTTCTGGATTTTGTCCTGGAGCTTTTTGGTGACAAGCTCCCAAATTGCCTTGCTTAGAGGTTTGTTTGTTAGAGGTACTCCCAAATATTTGGAGGGCAACATATCTCTTTGAAAGCGGAGAATTCTAGAAAGATTTCTCTGAATGGCAATGTCAATATTAAAAAAGAAAATCTTTGATTTGGTAAGCCTTACCTCCATACCCACAGCCATTGCAAATTCATTTAGGATTTGTTTTTAGGCTAGAGCTTCCTTGACCGTGGGTGTACCCTGCAACATGGTATCATCCACAAATTGTTGATGGGTCAAAGCATCTCCATTCCTGGTGAGTTTGAGACCATGGATTTGGCCTTCAACTTTGGTAGATTTGATAGCATTTCCAAGCCCTTCCATCATGAGAATAAAGAGGAAGGGTGAGAGAGGATCTCCTTGTCTAAGACCTCTCGAAGGTTTAAAGGTTGTGAATGGTGAACCATTTAACATGATAGAAAAACTAGAGGTAGTTACAAGGGCCATTACCCATCTTATCTAGTTATGGTCGAAGCCATAAGCTTTTAGAACTTGCCTGATGTAAGCCCAGCTTAGCTTATCATAAGCCTTTTCTATGTCAAGTTTATAATCGTTCCTTCCTGCTTATTGCTCTTAATTGAGTGAACCACCTCGTGAGCTTGGATGATATTGTTGAGAATTTTCTTGCCTTCCACATATCCAGTTTGCTCCTCAAACACGAGAGTTGGAAGAAGGGGCTTAAGCCTGTTGGCAATTATTTTGGAAATAATTTTGTAGACCACATTGCATATTTCTATTGGTCTAAATCTGTCTGGTGTCATAATATTATATTGTTTTGGAATCAAGGATATGAAAGAGGTATTGAATGCCTTCAAAATAGTTTTGTTTTTCCTTGAGTCCACCAAATTGATGATATCGTGCTTGAAAATTCCCCAACATGCTTTAAAGATGTAAATATTGAAACCATTCGGACCTCATGCTTTTCCTTTCTGCATCTCTTTGATGACTCCGCTGACCTCCTCCTCATCCACTATTTTGTTTAAATCATAATTGTCTTCTCTTGTCACAAGCTTAGAAATACATGTGTTTTGTAAATTCATTGATGAATTGTGATCTATCTAAGAGGGGTTCCTCCACTATGCCTTGGAAATGTTGAACCAGAGCAGCTTCTATATCTTTGTGGGTATTGAGTTGATTTCCTTGAGAATCTTTGATTTTTTAAATCCTGTTGTGAGACCTGTGATCCATGATGGATTTGTGAAAAAATCGTGTATTCCTTTCTCCTTCTTTTAACCATTGTACCCTTGATTTCTGTTTCCAGAATATCTCCTCTTTCTTGCATAATCCTTCCCATTCCTGTTGATGATGATCAACTAGTTCCTTTCTCTCCTCATTGAAGCCATCCGTAATGAGGATCTGGTTAATTTCGTGTAGCTTCCTGTCAACTACATTTTTGGCTTCAAAAATGTTGCCAAACTCATTCTTTTTCCAATATTTAAGCCTGAGTTTGATGTGTTTCAATCTTTTATACAGGAGGAACATTTTAGTTCCTTGAACTTGTATATCCTCTGTCCACCATTTTTCAATATTGCTGATAAAGTTAGGATGGGTAAGCCAAAAGTTTTCAAACCTGAAAGGTCTGTTTATTGGAGTTCCTATAAAGGACGCTTCAAGTTGAACAGGCCAACGATCTGAGCCACCAAAAGGGAGTATCGTAGCTGACAAGTCAGGGCTTGTAAGGATGAGGTCCTCCAAGATAATAAATCTATCCAGTTTTGAGGCCACTTGAGATTCTCGTCCCCTTTTATTATTCCAAGTGAGGATACCATTACTTGTCTCTATATCTACTAGCCTCATGTTGTTTATGAACTCCTGAAATGCTAGGGAATCTCTACCTAGTACTCTGGTTGCACATTTTTTTTCCGATAGGGACCATGGGATACCCAAATGCCTGTTTCTTAATTCCTCCAGTGAGGTAAGAAGCCTGAGTTTGTCTTTAGGCTTTTGTGGAACATAAGCATTTGTGATCAAATAAACTTCCTTGTCCCCTAAAGGTTGGATGAACACTAAAATATTGTTCCTGGATGCTTCAACATCTAGGATTCCTAACTTTTGAGGGTTCCAAAGTGTGAGAAGTCCTCCTGTTGTTTTATCTGCTTTAACTTCTAGATATTCATATTTAATCAGCCATTTGCTGTGTATTTCTCTTATTTTTTCTATTGAACATTTTGTTTCCTGGATAAATACCATATCTAGTTTTTCTACTTTCATTATATTACTGAGATTTATTTGTTTCCTTTTGCTTCCTAGACCCCTAATATTCCATGTTGTAAGATTCATTAAGAAAGATTTGTAAAGGAGTAACTAGTTAGGTCTTTCATCTTACCTGAGTTGATCATGAGTTTTCCACATTCAATCAACAACTCATTCTTTTTTTTTCTTCCTCTTTTCCTTCTTGGGTTCTTGGGAGCTTTTCCCCCTATTTCCTCCATAGTTTTAACCCCTCCATTATCCTAACTATCATAGTTTCTTTTGATCCCTGCACCCTGTGCCTGTGTTCTCCAAAGGAAAAGTTGTTGTACTCTGTTAAATTCATCTTGAGGTAGTGAATCCACTCCTTTTGTTGTTCCTTCCTCCATGAACTTTTCTAGATTGAGATGTTTCCTTTCCAGAATGTACTGCAATTCATGATCCTCCGTACCTACTTTTTTTGTGGTCATCTCTTGGTCCCTATCAAGTTCCATAGTGCTTTGTTGATCCTCCCTTTGCTGGTTTTTATTAGGTATGTCCTCCATGTTCTCATCCTTTTCCTTCTCAATAGGATTTTCCTTCATTACTTGATTCATTCTCCGATCCCCCTCTTCTTCTTCTAATATCTTGAGCCTATTATGACTAGGCTGTTTTTCCTCATAGCCTTTTTTTGGTTTTTTTCTCCCTCATTTTCCTCTGCCCCCCACCTTGGTAAAGCTTTCAGTCTCTTTACCTGAGGTTGTTTTGATACTGCTCTACATTTTACTTAAAGGTCAATCTCTGAAGAGGTGTCCGTGTTCATGGCATTTGCGACATATGAAGGGTACATCCTCATAGTCTGTTATCTCTCAGGTTGTCCCTTGGCTCCTTATGGGATACGGCCGAGATAACCACATACCAAGCTTTGGATTGCCGGTCCTAGCCTACCAGTAGTCAGAGAGGGCTCTCTCTTTGGGATTTAGCTTTTTTTAGGGTGATCTTAGGCTAGTTATTATGCACATGGGGTTTTGTTTGAGTTTGGCAGGAAGGATTGATCTATTCAGGCAGAGTTGGCATGCGAAGCGTCAGAAGATTTTAGAGCATTGGGCATGGAGTCAAGGATGTGGACTGAAGGGTGTGTTTTCTTCGACAGAAGAGGGATACAGAGCAGGGTAGCTACACATGGACCAATATTCAAGCTGGAAAGGAGGATGAAATGGAGGTTAGGGAATGAAAGGCAATTAAGTAGCTTCCATCACGCTAACAGAGGGAAGGTGAGTCAACATTATATAGGAGCAATCAAGATTTCCTAAACGATATTCATATATGAAGGAAACTAGTGTAAATATGAGCCAAGAGGTATTCATATTCATAAGCTAATTTAGAAGAGAACATAGAGAAATAACAGGAATTGAGCACAGAGTGCTGTTAAGCGAATTCTGAGCTAGTCTTCTGTTCTGTCATTTAGATCGTGACACAAAGGTGATATAAACACATTAAAACTAAAAACAGAGGCAAGAAAAACTTATTGAGCCATGAAGAAAGCACGGGAATCTTGTAATTAGCTCTTCAGCCATCAAATCCATAATAGACAGTTCATAATCCAAATGTCCAGCAATCTCTGTTCATTAAATCTCTTAAGGCATATAACGCAAGTCTCAAATGAGATTATCGATCAACCACTCTCACCCTTTGAACAACGAAAAATGTTGTTTAAATAGGCAAAATATCTATTACAAACAGATCTCAGATAGATCTGATGGAGTCACTGCTTCTATCCTAATCTGTACTGAAATAAATGCAAAACAATATCTATTTAAGCTGCGCTGGAGGTAGCAGCATCAAATTTGATTTTAAGTATGGATCATTTCTTGTGATGCGCTGGCTATTTGGCCATAACTCTGTAATAACTGCGCATGAATCCTTTTGTCGGTATCGTTTAGGCGGTTCCATAGATTTAAAAAATAATTTTTTCCTTTTTAGATTGTGGCGGTGGTTGTCCCTTCAGTAAGTTGTCCCCGATTTAGCAAGAAAGGCTTAGACTTGCATAAATGTGTAAGTAGATTCCCCAGAAGATCAACTTCAACATCTTTCCTAACAAAAGAATCTAACATCCAAAGCGAAACCATAGTTGAATGGAACAATGGTGCTTTAAGGTCATCTACACAAAAAGCTGCCTCCTTCAAATCTCTCACACTATAATATTCTTCGATTGCCATTTCAGCCATTTTCCTAAGTTGAACCTCACTGAGTTGTGAACTCATAGTTCTTTGAGAAGAATGTTCTTGCAGTTGAAATTCAGCATTTGCAGTCTTGCCACCCCTGTCACCTGATGAGTATGAATTCCTAAACTCTCGTCTGTCATTATCCAAAACATTTCTTTCCTGGACACATTATTTTGCAAATAAAGGCTTTTCTGCAGCACAAGTCCTTGTCAAAATTTCATCTCTCATACCAACTAGCATCCGGTCAAAATTGCAACCTGAAATCGGATCTTAATAACATCGAGGGGCGATGTGACCGTGCGCGAAATACCGTTAGCTATAGCTCCGAACAAGGCGTCCACCAGCGCTCTCCTCCATTGCCCGTGTTCCTCCATGAATTATTCAAACAATTTAACTAATCCAATTCTTGAAGGTAATTTATCACTATACTCTAAGCTGCCACAAGCACAACCGCACCACAGAGGAAGAATATGAACAATTTGTAAAATCAAATCGTTATAACAAATACAGCGCGTTCCTTGGCGGTTTTGCTCTTTCACCTAACTGGTCCTTTAATATTTGAGGGATGGCGCAATAGTCATTTGTATCCATGACAGTAATTGCAGAGTCTGGAAGTAGTAATCTGCCAATGGAAGCAATTGTTGTATTCAAAGTGAAACGAGATGCCAAGTCTTCTCTTGAAAGTGTCTCAATCTGATTAACGACGAAGTCCACAGAATATGCAATAAATGGTTCATGTGGTCCATCTTGAATTCCTGTCAAAATATATCGCTTCAGCATAAAGCATGGTGTCCAATTTATCAACGAAGACCAAGGCATTTCATCTGCAAAAGGACGAGTTTCCAGAAAAGTATTGGAGAGCACCAAAGATTTGACCCGTCTTGGGCGATATTGCGTAAAAAGTTGGGCTAGAAATCCTCCAAGAGATGTCCCGTAAAGATGTACATGGTGGATATCCATAGAATCCAAAAACTTCTCAAATGAATTAACCCATTCTTGATGGCTCCAAACAGGTGGTGCATCTGCAGCAATTACTCGATAACCCTTCATTAACAGAAACAAAATATGTTTGTAGAACACATCCATAGTTCCTGCCATGCCTGAAAGACAAACAAGTGGGGGTACCTCTTTAGGACCATAATCATAGTATCGCCACTGTCTCACTCCAATCAGCAATATTCAGAAGATATTCCCGTTACATCAACATGTAAAATTTCGTATTATTTTTTCTTCTGCAAACTCTATAAACTTTCAAGGAGATTGAATTTTGGATAACATCAGAACCATTCTATCCTGGTGATGGGTCCTGTACGTCGACGAAATATGATGAAGAGGCACGTGTCCCTTGAAATGCAGGTAGTCGTCGGGCGCTGTAGCCATGAGTTTCAAAGTAAGAATGGTAGATGAGTGTCAAATGGATCGATCCACGGACCTGCGATTGTAGAAAGCATAGGGAAGCATTATTAGAGTCATGACTGTTTGATACATGAAAATGTTGCTGAAATCATAGCTTTGACTCGCGATCAGAGCAGCAGTAGTGGTTAGCACAAGAATTGGCCAGAACGCACCAGTTGGAATTGAAGCGTAGAATGCCTGTTCTACCATTCTTGGATTTGTTATAAGAAATGCAGCTTGGCCTATATATGCCAGTAACAGACATGGGAACACCAAAAATGTGAAGGCTATCTGGACAAATCTCACTGAAAAGTGACCCAAGTTAGCAAACATTGCCTCAGCTCCTGTTAGGCACAATAAACAGCCTCCAAGAGAAAACCATGCTCGATTTGGATTATTTGAAAAGAAGTAATAGATATAGACTGGATTGAACGCCTTGAAAACACTATTGTCATATGAAATAATGTTGTAGAGACCAACCAGCCCAAGGGAAAGAAACCATATGAATAGAACTGGGCCATAAACAAGTCTGACTTTGCTCGTGCCAAACCTCTGTATGCTGAACAAGATTACAAGAAATGCAACAGATGCCATCACAGCCACTTCTTTGCTAAAACCGGGATCAGGCTTTGTCAGCCCACTCATAGCTGATGTGACTGAAATTGCAGGGGTAAGGATGCCATTTAGTATCAGCATAGAAGCTCCAACCTGAACTAAAAGTAGCAACAGAGTTTTCAGTACTGAATGTTTCTCTAAGCACTCCTTGATTTTTAGGGATCTTTCCAGCTCTGGTGTAGGCAAGTTGAGCCTAAAACTTGAAATATGTGCATCTGATGGCTGTTGGTTAGGGAACAAACTGACCTTTGCATACCTGCAGATTATAGAATATAATGCAAACGTGCCATCTTCACCATTATCATTGGCTTGCAGAACAATGAATGCATATTTAATCAACGGAATAAGCGTTAGAGTGTGCAAAATTAGTGACAATACACCCAGAACATCTTTCTCTCCATGAATGGGAGCCTTTCTGAACACTCCACTAAAACATACAATGGACTGGTGCCCACATCGCTATATACTACTCCAAGAGCTGCAAACCAACTGTGTCTGATTGAGACAACTGACTTGGTTGAACCACCTCCACACTGAAATTTCACACCAGAGAACTTGTTTCCAAAGAGCCTAGATGAAGCCTTAGAGTGTTGATTGGAAATAGTAATGCATGTTTCATCATTAGCTTGTGTATCATTAATATATAATGCAACAGCTTCAGATATTAGAGATATGGCTGATGTAGCTTGTGACAAAACAATATCAACAAAAGCATGGAAATGTTGTTGTCTGGGATGCATGGCCTCTTCACCCTTGAACACCAAAGCCTCCTCTTGACAAGAAAAAGATGACATGTGAATGCTGTGTGAATTCTTAGAACTTTTAAATTGGCAAAACTTCAAACCATTTTCAGCCAATGTCTTGGCCATAGTCCCAAGCACATTGCATCCTTCATGTTGCACTACTTCATTTGTTCTGCAAACAGCCATTGCACCAACAACTGCCACGACATCACCATAATTCACCATGGCTAAAACACTCTTTATTCCAACACAATGAACAAGATTCCACATAGTGCTACAAGCATACCACTGGATTCTCACATCTTGAGCAAACACAAACATTGCTAAAATAAGTGCAAGTGCACCTCCCTCCCTATCTGAATCTTTGGAAGCCCTTAGTGGTCGTTTGTTGTTACTCCATTCTGAATGACCAATTGTGGTCTTTGCACAAAACATTTGAAGAGTGCTGCATCCTGCCCACTGTACTAGAAGATTGGTTCGATGATGCTCTATAGAAACAGTAACAACAACCCATGCAGTATGTCCCATATTAGAATTCAAGGCCCTGACAAGAGAGCCAATAGCTATAAAACCTTGAATCTGCACCTCAGAACTGCTAATAAATTCTTTCATGGCAGCAATTATGAATGCAAAAGCATCATCACATAGAGATTTCGAGGTCACCAAAGACAGATGAGCTGAGAGTGCTACTGCCATTGCCAAGGTTGGGATACAAAACCGCAAACCCCATCCAACATTCTTCTTGAATGTACATGAGCACAGATATAGACACAACGAAACCACTGGACATTCCAAAGTACCACCAATTGAAGAATGAACTCTTGTGCTTCCTTTCGTCTGGGTTTCGGTCATCACACTGGTCTGTCCAAAATTCTTGCAGACAAGGTTTGTGCCCTCCTTGCCTCAGTAGCAAATATGGAACATTGCAGCAAAGAAAGTATGACATATTTGGCTTGTAAACATGTCGATAATGAAAGATGAATAACCTGCTGCAGCAGGAGGCTAACAGTGGCTCCACTTGGGGATGGCTTTTCCTTGCGAAAATTCAAGAACAGCAGGTCAGAATTCCTTAATCTTTAAATTCCCTTTGCCGGCTGCCTTATTAATCCTACCTACCTATCCTAATCAGCACTTACTTTGCTGTTAGGTGAAATCAAATAACCAATGCAGCCACTTAAGAAATTGTAGCAAGAGATGAACTGGCTGACTGATTGTTAATGAAATAGGAAGCACTATTCAGTCATGTGCCCCCATGATCAAAATTGTGGTATAGAAAGGCCACTGCTGATGTATTTGGTCCTCACAGAGAAAGCATGCTAAAGAAATTGAGTTAAGAAGCAGTTCCATGTAGTCTGCAATAGGATCAATAAAAACATTATGTGGGATAGTTTCTTCTGGGCCTTCTTGGTCGGATGGGACAATTGCATCCTCGGTAATAAGCCCTGCAACTAAATCTTCAGTCTTTGCCTTGGAAACATAATTATCCTCAATCTGTAAGTCAGAAGGTAGTACCATTTCCTCATGACTTGGGGAAGGAAGATTTTTGGAAAAATTCTTTAGGATCGTGAAAATTACATGACTGAATTTGAGATTGCAGGAGTTCAATTTCATTTTCATATATTTCAACAACTAAATCAAGAAAAAGGTTATGCGGGCATCTAGCTGTTTTTAACAACACCAATCTGAAAAATTCTTCATCAACCTGAAGTTCTGATAACCTCTCCCTGAATTCATCTAAAGCTCTATCAAATGAAAGATCTTCCATGAACCCGGTCATCATGTATTACTACTTAATGCTTTGGAATATGGACTATTTGGTTGTAGAATTGGTTCGTTCCTCAGTGGATTCTTAATTGAAAATGAAGTGGAGTCACCAAGTGGATGCCTTAACTTTGGAGTGCCTGATCTCTGTCCACCATCAGAGATCAGAACTAAACATGAAAAGCTCTGAAGAAAAGGAGCACTTTCTCCAGAAAATGGGGTTTACAGTAATGAACAAAATGATTTAGGTCCCCAGCGGAGTCGCCATTATGTTATCTCTCAGGTTGTCCCTTGGCTCCTTAAGGGATACGGCCGAGGTAACCACAGACCAAGCTTTGGACTGCCAGTCCTAGCCTACCAGCAGTCAGAGAGGGCTCTCTCTTTGGGATTTAGCTTTGTTTAGGGTGATCTTAGGCTAGTTATTATGCACATGGGGTTTTGTTTGAGTTTGGCGGGAAGGATTGATCTATTCAGGTAGAGTTGGCATGTGAAGCATAAGAAGTTTTTAGAGCATTGAGAATGGAGTCAAGGATGTGGACTGAAGGGTGTGTTTTCTTCGACAGAAGAGGGATACAGAGTAGGGTAGCTACACATGGACCAATATTCAAGCTGGAAATGAGGATGAAATGGAGGTTAGGGAATGAAAGGCAATTAAGTAGCTTCCATCATGCTAACAGAGGGAAGGTGAGTGAACATTATAAAGGAGCAATCAAGATTTCCTAAACGATATTCATATATGAAGGAAACTAGTGTAAATATGAGCCAAGAGGTATTCATATTCATAAGCTAATTTAGAAGAGAACAAAGAGAAATAACAAGAATTGAGCACAGAGTGTTGTTAAGCGAATTATGAGCTAGTCTTTTTTTCTGTCATTTAGATCGTGACACAAAGGCGATATAAACACATTAAAACTGAAAATAGAGGCAAGAAAAACTTATCGAGCCATGAAGAAAGAACGGGAATCCTGTAATTAGCTCTTCAGCCATCAAATCCACAACAGACAGTTCATAATCCAAATGTCCAGCAATCTCTGTTCATTAAATCTCTTAAGGCATACAGCGCAAGTCTCAAATGAGATTATCGATCAACCACTGTCACCCTTTGAACAACGAACAATGCTGTTTAAATAGGAAAAATATCTATTACAAACAGATCTCAGATAGATCTGATGGAGTCACTGCTTCTATCCTAATCTGTACTGAAATAAATGCAAAAAAAATCTCTTTAAGCTGCGGTGGAGGCAGCAGCATCAAATTTGAGTTTAAGTATGGGTCATTTCTTGTGATGCGCTGGCTATTTGGCCATAACTCTGTAATAACTGCGCATGAATCCTTTTGTCGGTATCGTTTAGGCGGTTCCATAGATTTAAAAAATAATTTTTGCCTTTTTAGATTGTGGCGGTGGTTGTCCCTTCAGTAAGTTGTCCCCGATTTACCAAGAAAGGCTCAGACTTGCATAAATGTGTAAGTAGATTCCCCAGAAGATCAACTTCAACATCTTTCCTGACAAAAGAATCTAACATCCAAAGCGAAACCATAGTTGAATGGAATAATGGTGCTTTAAGGTCATCTACACAAAAAGATGCCTCCTTCAAATCTCTCACACTGTAATATTCTTCGATTGCCATTTCAGCCTTTTTACTAAGTTGAACCTCACTGAGTTGTGAACTCAGAGTTCTTTGAGAAGAATGTTCTTGCAGTTGAAATTTAGCATTTGCAGTCTTGCCACCCCTGTCACCTGACGAGTATGAATTCTTAAACTCTCTTCTGTCATTATCCAAAACATTTCTTTCCTGGACACATGATTTTGCAAATAAAGGCTTTTCTGCAGCACAAGTCCTTGTCAAAATTTCATCTCTCATACCAATTGGCATTCGGTTAGAATTGCAACCTGAAATCGGATCTTAATAACATCGAGGGGCGATGTGACTGTGTGCGAAATACTGCCGGCTATAGCTCCGGACAAGGCGTCGACCAGCGCTCTCCTCCATTGCCCGTGTTCCTCCATGAATTATTCAAACAATTTAAATAATCTGATTCTTGAAGGTAATTTATCACTATACTCTGAGCTGCCACAAGCACAACCGCACCACAGAGGAAGAATATGAACAATTTGTAAAATCAAATCGTTATAACAAATACAGCGCATTCCTTGGCGGTTGTGCTCTTTCACCTAACTGGTCGTTTAATATTTGAGGGATGGCGCAATAGTCATTTGTATCCATGACAGTAATTGCAGAGTTTGGAAGTAGTAATCTGCCAATGGAAGCAATTGTTGTATTCAAAGTGAAACGAGATGCCAAGTCTTCTCTTGAACGTGTCTCAATCTGATTAACAACGAAGTCCACAGAATCTGCAATAAATGGTTCATGTGGTCCATCTTGAATTCCTGTCAAAATATATCGCTTCAGCATAAAGCATGGTGTCCAATTTATCAACGAAGACCAAGGCATTTCATCTGCAAAAGGACGAGTTTCTAGAAAAGTATTGGAGAGCACCAAAGATTTGACCCGTCTTGGGCGATATTGCGTAAAAAGTTGGGCTAGAAATCCTCCAAGAGATGTCCCATAAAGATGTACATGGTGGATATCCATAGAATCAAAAAACTTCTCAAATGAATTAACCCATTCTTTATGGCTCCAAACAGGTGGTGCATCTGCAGCAATTACTCGATAACCCTTCATTGACAGAAACAAAATCTATTTGTAGAACACATCCATAGTTCCTGCCATGCCTGAAAGACAAACAAGTGGGGGTACCTCTTTAGGACCATAATCATAGTATTGCCATTGTCTCACTCCAATCAGCAATATTCAGAAGATATTCCCGTTACATCAACATGTAAAATTTCGTAATATTTTTTCTTCTGCAAACTCTATAAACTATCAAGGAGATTGAATTTTGGATAACATCAGAACCATTCTATCCTAGTGATGGGTCCTGTACGTCGACAAAATATGATGAAGAGGCACGTGTCCCTTGAAATGCAGGTAGTCGTCGGGCGCTGTAGCCATGAGTTTCAAAGTAAGAATGGCAGATGAGTGTCAAATGGATCAATCCATGGACCTGCGATTGTAGAAAGCATAGGGAAGCATTATTAGAGTCATGACTGTTTGATACATGAAAATGTTATAAGAAGAGCTTCGGCGTAAATCACATAAAAAAGACCTTTGTTGACGCGTTTCGAACCAACTAGTGTGGTTCATCGTTAGGACAAGTTGAAGAAATAGATCTGGCCTAGCAAGTTAAATAGACTGAGTAGAGACTCCAACGGCTACATAACGGCTATTTTTGACCCTAGGACCCAGACCAACTTATATTAATAAATTTAATATTATTATTATTTTTATAATATTAAAATTG
>APFE030159803.1:0-45265 GCA_000404065.3 Pinus taeda
GAGTCTTCAAGCTCACTTTGTGAGTTTCAACATGGTATTGGAGTCATGTGAAGGTTGGGTATTGTGAATGTCTCATGCATGGAGAAGAGCTTCCTTGAGAAGCAGAAAGAAAATACTTGTAGAATATACAGCCTGTGGACAGTATTTGTATTTATAGAGTGGAGCATGCAAGTCATGTTGACATTCAGACAGATTCACGTGAAAAAATCTGGGAGGTTGAAGAGAACTTCAGACGGTGATTAGAAGTCAAGCAATCTACACGAAAACAGAGTGATAGAGATTCCCGTGAAAATATGCATGTTTGAAGAAAAATATGAATAGCTGTTAGTACCCGAGCAGTCGGCACGAGAAGAGGTTGAGAGAGATTCTCCTAAAAAAATATGTTTGGCTGAATAGAAGATTGGACAGCGGTTGGAAGCCGAGCAATATGCACGTCAAAAGTTCCGTATGATTGAAGAAAACTTTGAAGAGCGGTTAATGGCAGAGCATTGTGCACGAGGAGGATCGACAGGATCAACAGATCGCGATTGTGTCAGTGGATTTGATCCAAAACAAGCTGCCCTTTAAGTGCACCTACAACGGTTGTGACAAGACTTTCAAGAATCCGTAGACACTGAAAATGCATCACAAGACTCACTATACTGACAATGCTAGAGAAGAGTCATAGATTTGTTTATTGTAAGGTGTGAATAGGCCGTATTGAGCATCTGCATGACATAGAGCCTACTGTTATTAAAAGAGGCTCAAGCGGACTGTTGGATCAGGTGCACAACATTGTTAAATAAACACAGAATTAACACAGCAGAAGATCAAACACATAGAACACAGCTTTTAACGTGGTTCACCCAACCAATCTGGGCTACGTCCACCAAACATAGGCATCATGAATATATTAATCAAATTGGAGATTACATCAAAAAATCCTCACACACTCTTAGCAAACTATCCGAATGGTTGCCTATTATATAGAATAGAGAATCTAACAACCTCATAACTCCCTCACATCAAATATAGGAGGCATTAACTCCCTCCCAACAACCTGGAGCTAATCTAGGAACTGAATCCCTATTGTTGTCATCCTTCAGAGATTTTTGCCTATTTGACTCAAACAGAAAAAATCTCAACAATCTCCACCTTGACAACAATTCGTCTGATGCCCTGTTATTATTATTTTATCTTTTCTGCAAGCCAAGAGAAGCCAAACACCAGCGTAGCTTCTCCAACAAAACTGGTTTCGTGAACATGTCTGCACAGTTCTCCTTTGTATGCACCTTCTCAAGAGAGACTCCCCTTTCAGTGACAACCTGTCTTACAAAATGGTACTTAATTGGAATATGCTTTGATTTACTATGATAGGCAGGATTCTTAGCCAAATGTATTACACTTTGACTATCACAAAGTAACCTGATGTTGTCCTGTAACCTACCAAACTCACCAAGCAAACCTTTCAACCAAACCGCCTCTTTGCAAGCATGAGAAGCAGCAATGTATTCTGCTTCCATAGTGGACAAAGCAACAATGTTCTGTAGCTTTGACATCCAGCTGAACCTGCAAGAGTAAAGACATACCCTGAAGTTGACCTTCTCTTATCCAAATCACCTGCAAAATCGGAATCAACATATCTGCAAACAAATTCACTACTCCTGTTATAAGTGATACAATAATCACTTGTGCCTCTCAGATATCGAAGCACCCATTTCACTGTTGACCAGTGTTCTTTTCCTGGATTTGCCATATACCTGCTAACAACCCCAACTGCATGTGAAATATCTGGTCGAGTACAAACCATCGCATACATCAAACAACCTACTACATTGGCATATGGAGTTTGAGACATATATTCTTTTTCTTCATTTGTAATAGGACATAAACTAGAAGAAAGCTTAAAATGGGAAGCTAAAGGGACTGAAACAGGCTTCACATTGTTCATACCAAACCTCAAGAGTATGTTCTCAATATACTTCTGTTGTGATAGCCACAGCTTACCATTGCTCCTGTCTCTGAAAATCTCCATGCCCACAATCTGTCTTGCTACTCCTATATCTTTCATATCAAATGTCCTAGCCATCTAAGCCTTTAACCTATTGATCTCTATTATGCTTTTGCCTGCTAAAAGCATATCGTCAACATACAACACTAAGATAATGAACATGCCATTACTTAATTTCTTAAAGTAAACACAATGATCATACTCACTTCTTATATAATTTTGACTCATCATGAAAGAATCAAATTTCTTGTACCATTGTCGAGGCGACTGCTTCAAACCATACAATGATTTCTTGAGCCTGCAGACAAATTTCTTGTTGCGATTTTGAACAAACCCTTCCGGTTGTTCCATGTAAATCTCCTCATCTAAATCTCCATGTAAAAATGCAGTTTTAACATCTAGTTGCTGTAATTCTAAATCAAATAAAGCAACTAATGCTAATACAATTCGAATTGAAAAAAAATTTACAACTGGTGAAAATATCTCATGAAAATCAATGCCTGCTTTCTGAGAAAAACCTTTTGCGACTAGCCTTGCTTTGTACCTGTCCTCTGTATCATCAACACCCCTTTTCAATTTGTAAACCCATTTACATCCCACAGTTTTTTTGTCTTTAGGAAGTTCTACCAGATCCCATGTACCATTCTTGACTAATGCCATCATCTCGTCCTTCATAGCTTCTTTCCACTTTTCACTTTTAGAACCTTCTACAGCTTCCTGATAGCAAAAGGTTCATCATCATTAGCGGTTAAAGCAACTGAAGTAACATAATCATCATACCTTTTAGGAGGACGTTTGATTCTTGTGGACCTCCTTAAAGATGTTTCTGGTACTTCCACAATTTGCTGATTATTATCTGTAGGAACTTCTTCATGATCTGCATCTGAAACATGTTCATGATCTGTATCTGAAACGTGTTCATCTTGACTATCATCAGTATTGGAACTGGTTTCAAGCTGAATGTGTTGAAGCTTAGATACATTATCCTGTTTCAATTTATCATCTACACCTGGATTTTCAAGTGAAGATTCATTAAATTTAACATCTCTGTTAATGATGATCTTGTGAGTAGTAGGATCCCACAATCTGTATCCCTTAGTCCCATCACCATATCCAACAAAGATATATCTTTTTGATTTAGGATCTAATTTAGAACGCTAATGTTTCGGAACTAGAGAATATGCATCACAACCAAAAATTTTAAGTTTAGAATAATCACAAGGATGACCTTTCCATACCTCGTGAGGAATTTTGCATCCTATTGCAGTTGATGGTGATCGATTTATCAAATAGCAAGCTATAGAAACCGCTTCTGTCCACAATTCCTTATGCAAATTGGCGTTACTAAGCATACTTTTTGCTCTCTCCAAAAGAGTCCTGTTCAGGCGTTCAGCAACTCCATTTTGCTGAGGAGTATATACAGTGGTTTTATGTCTTTTGATCCCAGCGTCCTTGCAATAATTATCAAATTCCTTTGAAGTAAACTCACCACCATTGTCAGTTCTTAAACATTTAATGGTTCTTCCAGTGATGTTTTCAACTAATGCTCTAAACTGTTTGAAAACTGTGAATACCAAACTTCTTTCTTTAAACATTTAGACCCACAACTTTTTCTAGAGAAATCATCAAAATAAAAGATACAAAATTATGACGATCCTACCATAAATGAGGTTGTAGGAGAATGGAACCCAACAATGCCAGAATGATATAATCAAGGATTCCCTTATAGTATGTTTGCCCAGTATTTAAACTCTGCTTGCTTGTTTTCCCAAATAGACAATGTTTGCAACAAATCTAACTTAACAGACTTTAAATTAGGAGTAACTTACGATCAGATAAAATCTTTAAACCTCTTTCGCTCATATGGCCCAACCTTTGATGCCATAAACGAATAGAATTACTGTCGTTTTCAGATACTGTAGAAACATGATCTAACTCTGTTCTTCCTTCTAACTGAAAAAGATTTCCAACCTTCTTTGCTTTCATTACTAGTAAAATTCTTTTATAAACTTTCATTACTCCACCTTGAATAAAAGTTTTATATCCATTAGTGTCTAGAACTCCTAGCGAAATGAGGTTTTTTCTTAGTTCAGGGACATGTCTTAACATCAGTTAGAATTTTATTTGTCCCATCAAACATTTTAAGCTGGATGCTTCCAATTCCCACAATGTTACATCTGACATCATTTCCCATGTAAACTACTCCATCATTGATTGATTTATAAGTTTTAAACCATTCTCTATGAATGCACATGTGATTTGATGCACCAGAATCTAGCAGCCAACGTTGATCATGATTAGACAAACTAACTGGTAACACTTCATCACTCATTCCTGAAATGGATGTCGACCCTGTATCTGTCATGTTTGCTTCTTTCTTCTCTGTCGAAGAGTCTTCTTTGGATGTTTGCTGTCTCTTCCAACAGTCCTTCAAATGTCCCGATTTTCTACAAAACCAGCATTTTACCTTATTCTTCTTCCCTTTCGATTTTGAACGCGAGTTGTTGTGCTTACTGAAGCATCTTTCTTTAGAACGAGCTCTGACCATCATTGCTTCTGATGTAGAGGTTTCTGAATTTGACCTCTTCCTTGTTTCTTCGGACAAAAAAGCTCCAACAACACCATCAAATTCAAGGGTTTTTGATGAACTAAGACTTATAGAAGTAATAAAATGATCCCATGACTCGAGCAACGAGCATAATAAAGTTATAGCTTTATCTTCTGATTCAAATTTTACTTCTATACTTTCTAACTGCACCAGGAGAGTGTTAAAGGTATTCAAATGATCAGTAATAGATGTACCTTCATGCGCAAACTGTATAACTGTCGCTTCAGAAGAATCCTATTGGTTAAGGATTTTGTCATGTACAACTTTTCAAGCTTTGTCCACAAACCAGCAGCAGTTTTATCTGACACGATGTTAAACAAAACATCATTCACCAAACACAGTCGAATGTCGCTCAGTGCTCTTTCATCCAAGTCACTCCATTCATCAGTTGTCATGGTGTAAGGCTGTTTCACTTTTCCCAACAAAGCCTTCGCCACGCCTTGTTGCACGAGTAGATCATACATTTTCACTTTCCAGATATCGAAGTTGTTTTTGCCATTGAACTTCTCAATCTCAAAATCTCCAATTGCAACTTTTAGTAAATGAAGTTTTTATTTTTAAAAAAAATGCCTTTGCCTTATAAAGGGATATAAAATGCCTTATAAAGGGATATAAAATGCCTTTGCCTTCATTTAAAATGCCTTTAATAACATACTTCCATTCAATCCCATTTTCCATATTCTGATAAGCTCTTAATATTGTATTTAACGATCAAAAAACAATGTACCCACACTTACCATTCTCCGTGCATTCATTCCAACGCTGCACCATCTGCGCTCTGCCAGTTTTTATATACGTTGGCCAAAAAAACCATTCCTCATCGACTCCACAATATTCGATACAAGGACGGCTTGCCTCGCATTCTCCAAAGACAGACTTTCTTGTCATTCTGCTTTCCAAACATTTGGACGTTTGATTATCACAGCAAGAATCGATAACAGGGTGGTATGGTCCGGCATGGAATTGCAGGGATTCCTTGTAACTACACCCCACCTGCACACGGGTTGGCAAAATTCGCTAAAGTTGTATATTTACCTGGATTTTTTGACGTGAGATGTAACCACACACGCCTGATACGACCGGCAGTGAAGGCAGCCAAGGAAGCTAGGTATCAAACGGAACTTGTAACTGCGGTGGCCAGTTCTTCCAAAGGACCAGTCATACTGGCTATCTTGTCTAGTGGTGGCGTCGATGTCACATTTGCCCAAAATTTCGACAACAATCAACCACAGTCCTTCACAAATCTTGAATACGCATTACCTTTGCTGCATCTAACAATTGTGCCACTATTTAATCTTGGTCAATGCGCCTGGCTCGCAGTCCACCAGTCCGCGGTCTGACAGTCCACGGCCACTAGTATTTGCGCAGCAGACTTGGCCTCTCAAGCTCTGATACCAATTGTCAGAGTTAACAAAGCAGAATTTAAAACACAAATAAGACACACAGCGTTCAACCATGAAAAAACACAGATTTTAACGTGGTTCACCCAACCAATCTGGGCTACATCCACCAAACAGAGGCATCGGCAATCTTATTATTCAACAGGAGATTACAATAACATAATTCCTCACAAACTCTCAGCTTAAACATCCTCTACGGGCTTACATTTTATAGCTGGGAGTAGAAAAATGAATCATAAATTCTCTCACAACAAATATAGGAAGCAATAACTCCTCAGAAATAACTGGAGCTAACTTAGCAACAAATCCTATTGTTGTCATATTCATGAGATTTTTTCCAAAATTAATTAACAGAAAAATCTCAACAACATGTTCAGAATTATAGCTCAGATAGAAACTTACTGCACATGTTCAGCGTGAACAAGTGAGAAGTAGTTCAAGCTATTTACAAAAAGTATTTTCAAAAAGTAACTCTATTTTTGAAAAAATAATTCTATTTTGTAATTCACTTAGTTAAAAAGTGGAGTCTTATTTTTGACAGTTGAATCTAAAATTGTACTTAGATTCTCTGCTAAAACTATAAAGACAAGGCAAGATATAGACTATTCCACACACTTGAGCAATTAAGCAAGAGAGAGAAAGTAGGCAGCCAGGGAAAAGGCATTCTTGGGCAACAACAGTACGAGTTATTGGTACGTACTACCCCTTCACTAAGCAAAATCACTATTTAGGCATGTTAAGCTTTTTTCTATCTTAATTTAATGCTTAAAGGGTGATATTGATAAGGAGGATCCCAATATAGACAATGATGCTGATGTTATGTAGCTATTTGTTGTATCATGGTTATTTTTATTTGGACTCTAGAGGCCATTTAGAGCCTCTTTATTGATGCATTTTGGTTCAAAGATGGATCGCACTCAGTGCTATATTGGTTATATGCACCCTTGCCATATCCATGAGAAACTTTGCATATTTGGGCATAATAATTTGGATTCATATGGATGCATATGAATTCTAAGCTTTTTTTTTTCAAATTTTGAATATTTTATGTATTTTTTGGTCTCGCAGTCTTTTGGTCCACTGGTCTAGTTCTGATAACATTATTCAGGATGTTACCATTTTCCATCAAGCAAACAACAAGAAATCCATTGTTTTCATTCCCATGATTCATCTCATGAGATAAATTTATTTTTGTTTTGATGTCATTTTCTATCATCTTGTCAAAAATTATGACACGGGATAAATATCATATTTCAATATCGATATGTATTGTACCACCTGACATCTTATACATCTTAAATCAATTTTTTCATATTTATATGGCAATGCATTTGTTTGATGTTGATGGTGCTTTAGAAGTTAAAAAATTGCACATATTTTTGCAGGTAAGACCCATGGCAGATTTGAGACCACACCATGCCCAAGGGGGTTTAGATTGACGTGAATGGGTGCACTGTTAAGGCACTCCTTGCAATAGGTCACCGGTTCAAATCTGCCATGGGTCTTACCTGCAAAAATATGTGTTTGTGTGTGTGTAGGTGTGCGTGCCACAGTCTAACTTACAGACAAAACGGCCTTTCTCACCAGAATCAGGTGATACAATTTCAAGTTAGATTGTGATTTTTGTTGTTTAAAATACATTTTTGAATGCATAAATGGATTCATCACCCTGAAAAACCCCCAGAGCACTCGAATTATATAGATTAAACAACTTAAACTCGTGTTTTTTTAAATGTTGCATTTTGGTTAAAATTGCCCAGAAAAAATGTCCTAAAAAAGGTCATTTCATCTATTAGTTAGACTATGCGTACCATAGACTGGTCTAGAAGTGGCATCAAAAAGCTTGGCATGACCAACATATTCAAGACAAGTAGGCTGCACAGGGGGCTTTGGTTCTTATGTATGATAGCGAATTCTGGAAACACCCTGGCAATTTAAGAATGTTTTAGTAGGGACCATAGAGGGTGATACTGATTACAGCAAAATTGCAATATAGTTAGTGCAGTTTGATGGGATGTTGAAAAGGAAATGGATGAATGGAACCCGCCTAAAACCCTATGTCATCACCACCTTTCCAGACCCAACATGATATTTCTCTTTTGGGGGGGATGGGGGCGGCAAATTCAAAGTACCATAGTAGAATTCAATTTCTACATTTATTTACAACAATTCCTTTTCTATTTCTGTAATTTCAAGATTCCACGAATTTAATTAAACTTTAATTTTGTTATTTGCTGATTTTATAAGTCTAGAAATAATGGGATAGAATAGGTGCAAAGTTATGCAAAATTCGCAATACTCCACCAAAAGCAAAGCTCTATGGTTGGAGTGTTGTTAATTTTATGTATGTTCTATACTTAGAGCAATTTATTTCAATTTTCACAGTTAGCTCAATATCTTTTCCAGATTAGCAATACATCAGCATTAAAGTAAATTGCAGATAGAACATAAACATAGATCGCAGAAGGCAAGCCAAGACAAGAGGACACAAGATGTGGCGCTAGCCAGGGACAAACCCCAATGTGGGGAAACCCTTGATCAATTCTTCTTATATGCTCTTCAATAGTTCAGCAAAGAGAGAGAGAGAGAGATAGTACATATACAACAGAAATCAACACTTTGACTTATCTAAGTAAGAGCATAGATCATCTCTAAGTAGATGATACATGAGGTAGTTGAACTCAGTTGAAGACATGTTGCTTGAACTGATACTCCCAAGTGACTCCATCACCATGCATTGTGTTGTACCTCGTCATCACGCTCCACCTTATTGTGCTGCACCATGTTGCACCCATCATCACTATGCTGGACCTCATTACCATACTGCACCATCTTGTTGTAGCTTATCATTTTGTTGCAGTCACCGGTGTTGCCTCATACTATACCTCACTATACTGCATCATGTACCATTGTTTTCCCATGTGCCATTGTTGCACCATGTTGCTAGATTGTTGTCCCATGTGGCATGTTGTACCATGTTACCATACTGCTGTCCCATGTACTTGCAGCATCATGCTTGCCACCATGTGCTTGTTGTACCTTGCTTACCGTACTATTGTCCCAATTGGCTATTGCTGCACCATGTCATAGCATTGTCCCATTTGTATTGCTGCTGTCCCATCACAGCTACTATCCCAATTGTGCCATGCCATAGCTGCTGTCCCAATTGTATTGTTGTTGTCCCATCATAGATGGTGTCCCAATTGTGCCATGCCATAGCTGCTGTCCCATCTTCTTTTGTTGCACCATGTGACCTTGTTGTCCTATCTTCCTTGCTGCCAACACACCATACAAACGCTGCTGATTGTCACTTCATTACTGCTATACTTTTTGGGACTGGTTAGGGCAAACAACAGTCCCTAACCATCCTCAAATCTAGCCCAGAATTGCCCTCATGAAATGAGGCCTATGCTAGTGTAAACCCTCTGCCTCCACGCTAAAGATGAGAGTATAACATGACCCCAAAACAGCCCATGTTGTCCCATGTATCTTTGTTGTAGCTTACGGCCCACACATCAAACCCAAACAGCCCTCCTCTGCCTCGGCCCTATAGGAAGATATCTCAGCCGTCCTAACAGCAACTCGGCCTTCACATATGACCCTGAAAGAGCCACCAAAAACCCATGTTGTTTGGTCTTCCTTACTGCGGCTAGGGCAGGATATATCTGCATATTTGGGCAGCATGAATAGGTCTTCTTCACCATGCTATGTCTCTCCTTTAGGCAGCGTAGAGGGCGGGTTGGGCAGCGTGCAGAATCAGGTGTCTTCTCCCTTGTACTGCGGCTAGATCATCCACTTTAGCAATGCAACTAGGGCATCCTTTAGGACTGCGGCTAGGGCATCCTTCTCCTAGATTTCTCTTCCACTAAAACCCAGAACAAGTGGAGAGAAATCAAGAGTGTAGTGTGTGTAGAAATGACTATCAAGTCACCTCTTTTTATACTAAAACGTGGAGCACATGTGTGGGTTATTTGGTTGTTGGTCGACCTTGATGAATTATCTGATAACACAAATAAATTCATAACTCCATGAATACTTATCGGAATCAGATGAACTTTAAATCAATCCTACACCTCTCGATGAGAGGTATCCAAGAAAAATATCAGTTGTCATAAATAAGATAACCCGCATGGAGTTTGGACCTAGTTGCCAATTTTAACACTCCCTCTCAACTAGGGAGAACTCCATCTGCTAATCCATCTGCCAGACTATACTATCTCTGCCATCAGTGCCCTGCACAACTCTGTTCTGCTCTGCTAAACCATGAAGAATAAGAATTGATCGAGAATGTCTCATACCATTCTCTACTGACCTAAAGTCAGTTCCATATGAAGAGAGTGTGTCATACCACTCTTACTGATCCCAGACCAGTTCCAAGAGAGTGAGTCATATCACTCTTACTGACCCGAAGTTAGTTTCATTGATCCCAGATCAATATCACAAGAGAGTGTCTCAAACCACTCATACTGATCCCAGATCAGTTTCATTGATCCCAAATCAATGGAGGTCATCCTAGCATAGGGAGCATGGTAGATACAACGATGCGTCCATCGATAGTACTACTATGGTCCCTATCCCCATTTCACTGCTCATTGGCCAGATGAGAGGTACTTCCCATGAGTCCCAAACTGCATGGGTAGGATGCCTTGATAGGAGAACCACTCATCCTGTCCCTAAGTCGCCACGAGGTATCACAGGGGAAGGCTGAGCCATTCACCCTATACACAACACACCATTAGGGGAGGCTGAGTCGCCCTATGGTCGCTTGTTGCTCCAAGAAGTACCCCAAGCCCCCCGGAGCTCCCAGAGCTCAATGCATGCATCATGCAGGACCCTCATAAGAGGGTCTCTCAACAACTCTAAGTCGTTTGGGAAAGTCACAAATTTGACCTTTCCTCACGGCTTTGACAAAATGTCTGCAACTTGTAGATCAGTCCCAATGCGATGGATCCTTCTCGCTCATCGATGTACCATATCCCAGATAAGGTAGTATCTGATGTCTATATGCTGGAGCAATCATAGAATACGGGATTCCTCAACAATTGAATCCCCCCCTGGTTGACATAGAAGATCACGGTGGTATCCATCATGTGTATAAACAGTGCAATAAAGAGCTTCCATAACCAGGTAGCTTCACACGAGGTCATACTCGTAGCTATGTATTCAGTCTCAGCAGTGCTCAAAGCAACCGTCTTCTGCTTCCTGCTCATCCAGGATATCAAGCAGAACCCAAAGAGAATCAACACTCAGAAGTGCTCTTGAGATCCTCCACACTGCCTGCCCAGTCAGCATTCGAATAATCAAGCAACTTCATATTTCTGGCAGTGTATCTCAATCCATGAGAGATTGTGCCCCAAAGATATCTGAGAAGATTCTTATCACCAATCTAGTGAGGCTCAACCAAAAAATGAGCCCAAAATTCTAACTGCAAAACATGTAACCGGATGGAAGTTCACCAAGAACATCAATGCGAATGAGTTTATGAAACTCAGAGGCATTTCCCAAATCTGGTCCGGCATAACTTCTGAAATTTAAGCTCCATCGAGGTAGTCAGTGGTTTGCAGTTTACCATTCCACATCTAGAATCCAACTCCCTCTTACTTCTACAAAACGAGAGGGTTTGCACCTGTTAGAAATAGGTCGTCCTCGAAAGGTGTCGGTATGAGAGGTCTATCATCCACAACCTTCGAGTAATGGTTTGGATCGGCTTCACTCCTAGTGAATCTCAGCTTCATTAGACAGCTATCAATCCTCTCATACTAAGCCGGAGGTGCTTTGCTTCAAGCCATAGAGGGCTTTCTTCCACCTGCAGACATGAGATTCCCGATCATGAATCTCAAACCCCTCGGGTTGTTCCAAACCTGTGGACCTGCTACATGAGGGGAAAGGTCACCTTGTAAGATTTTCCTTCAGTACATCTCAGACATGTACCTTCATGCTCTTTTTGAATTCAGGCATCCCTGTCACCATCTGACTCACATCGGGTAAGACCCCATAGCATAGACCTCTGATGCTATAGATGAGATGTGTCAACTGACATGGTCCCTAATGGACATCCTGCAACTTGATACAAATTGCCAACCTTGAATCCATGAGTAAAAGCATCTTTGAAAATTCTATTTTCAAACACGTACCTTTCCATCGATGAATGCCACCCTGAAACCTTTGACTTCCATTGCCGAAACGGACACCAGGTTCTTCTTGCGATCAGGTACATAAAGAGATTCTTGTAAATGAATTGAGTTACCCTCATCAATTGAGAGGTAACATTCCCTACACCCTTTCCGGGATAGGTGGCATCGAATCCAAGTATAATCCCACGATTGTTTCCATCTCTACCAAATTAGAGAGAGCACCCTTCTATCCTATGAAGTGCCTTGAAACACTACAATCAATAAGCCAAATTCCCAAAGAGTCTAACGGAGAGGGCCAATATAAGATAACGCTTCTTTATCTTATTAGAAACAACATTTGATTCTTCATACTTGGGGTTCCTTTCTTTCTTTGAAGAGTCGGTCGTTTCCTTGACGACCCGTATTACCTGTCATTCCTCCGATCATTGAAGATGTCCCTGGAATTTATCATCATCAAGTGATGTGTCCCTACCTCGAACACTCCTCAAAATAATGGTCGAACTTATTAAAAACAAGGCATCTTCCTTTCCTTCCACCCTTAGATCCAAACTTCCCATTGAAGTGATATGTAGGTAGGCCATCAAAAGCTTCCGCTACAGCATTCTAATAATATTCTCTGCTTCTACTTCACCCTTGGTGAATTTGAAGAGGGATGAGGAATCCATTGATCTTTTTGTCCTTTCCCAACTCTATTCGGTGATTGCTCTATCACTCTTGTTTGAGCTTTGTCTTCACCTTAGCTCTGATACCATGTTAATTTTATGTATGTTCTATGCTTAGAGCAATTTATTTCAATTTTCACAGTTAGCTCAATATCTTTTCCAGATTAGCAATCACATTAGCATTAAAGTAAATTGCAGATAGAACATAAACATAGATCGCAGAAGACAAGCCAAGACAAGAGGGCACAAGATGTGGCGCTAACTAGGGACAAACCCCAATGTGGGGAACCCTTGATCAATTCTTCTTATATGTTCTTCAATAGTTCAACAGAGAGAGAGAGAGATAGTACATATACAATAGAAGTCAACACTTTGACTTATCTAAGTAAGAGCATAAATCATCTCCAAGTAGATGATACATGAGGTAGTTGAACTCAGTTGAAGACATGCTGCTTCAACTGATTCTCCCAAGTGACTCCATCACCATGCATTGTGTTGTACCTTGTCATCACGCTCCACCTCACTGTGTTGCACCATGTTGCACCCATCATCACTATGTTGGACCTCATTACCATATTGTTGCACCTTCCTGTACTGCAACATCTTGTTGTACCTTATCATCTTGCTGCATTCACCAGTGTTGCCTCATATTGTACCTCACTATACTGCATCATGTACCATTGTTGTCCTATGTGCCATTGCTACACCATGTTGCCACATTGCTGTCCCATGTGGCATGTTGTACCATGTTACCATACTGTTGTCCCATGTACTTGCAGCATCATGCTTGCCACCATGTGCTTACTGCACCTTGCCCAATGTACTTGCAGCACCATGCTTGCCACCATGTGCTTGTTGTACCTTGCTTACCGTACTGCTGTCCCAATTGGCTATTGTCGCACCATGTCATAGCATTGTCCCATTTGTATTGTTGCTGTCCCAATTGTATTGATGTTGTCCCATCACAGCGACTGTCCCAATTGTGCCATGCCATAACTGTTGTCCCAATTGTATTGTTGTTGTCCCATCACAGCTGTTGTCCCAATTGTAATGTTGCTGTCCCATCACAGCTGTTGTCCCAATTGTGCCATGCCATAGCTATTGTCCCATCTTCCTTTGCTGCACCATGTGACCTTGTTGTCCTATCTTCCTTGCTACCAACGCACCATACAAACGTTGTTGATTGTCACTTCATTACTGCTGTAATTTCTGGGACTGGTTAGGGCACAAAACAGTCCCTAACTGTCCTCAAATCTGGCCCAGAATTTCCCTCATGAAATACGGCCTATGCTAGTGTAAACCCTCTACCTCCACGCTGAAGATGAGAGTATAACATGACCCCAAAACAGCCCACGTTGTCCCATGTATCTTTGTTGTAGCTTACGACCCACATATCAAACCCAAACAGCGCTCCTCTACCTCAGCCCTATAGGAAGATATCTCGGCCCTCCTAACAGCAACTCGGCCTTCACATATGACCCTGAAACAGCCACCAAAAACCCACATTGTTCGGTCTTCCTTACTGTGGCTAGGGCAGGATAGATCTGCGTATTTGGGCAGCGTGAATAGGTCTTCTTCACCATGCTATGTCTCTCCTGTAGGCAACGTAGAGGACAGGTTGGGCAGCATATAGAATTAGGGGTCTTCTCCCTTGGACTGTGACTAGATCATCCACTTTAGGACAGCGGCTAGGGCATCCTTTAGGACTGCGGCTAGGGCATCATTCTCCTAGATTTCTCTTCCACTAAAACCCAAAACAAGTGGAGAGAAATCAAGAGTGCAGTGTGTGTAGAAATGACTATCAAGTCACCTCTTTTTATACTAAAACGTGGAGCACATGTGTGGGTTATTTGGTTGTTGGTCGACCTTGATGAATTGTCTTATGACACAAATAAATTCATAACTCCATGAATACTTATCGGAATCAGAGGATCTTTAGATCAATCCTACACCTCTCGATGAGAGTGATCCAAGAAAAATATCAGTTGTCATAAATAAGATGACCCACATGGAGTTTGGCCCTAGTTGCCAATTTTAACAAGTGTCGACATCAACTCGGGATCTACAAATGGGATGGAATGGATGCCGTGGGAAAAAGGGAATGATAGAGTTAATGGACCATAGAGCAAGGGGTGAGTTTGCCATGGGTCAAGTCTATGTGTGTTGGAAATCTTTGTGATAGAAAGCATTACTTAGGGGGACTTTCGTGGATAAGTGAGTCAACTCATGCCACATTAAATCTGAAATCAATTGACATCAAGATTTGCTTTCAATCCTAGCACAAAGAACTAAGTTTGTCATATCAAGGGGTAGATTGGACCGTTGTTTCCAATGAGATGGTAGGTACCATAGTAAAAAACCAGATCTATAAAGATTTGTTATAATACTCGATTTGTGACTATTAATTTCACTTAAACAAGGTCACATTGGTGCCTCATGATACCCCACTTGGTAAAACAAAGATAATTGAGGCTGAGAAAATTCATGGGAGCAAGTTATAAGGGATTCAACCAAACGCCACCCATGCCTATCCTATAGAAAAAATCATTGTTAAATTGGAAGAAGTTGATAGAGACATCAGACGAAAGAGGGTGCAATTGCAAAGTGTTACCACCTAAACCAGCACCCTTGTGAAAATGTCCCAACATAGATGCTTAAGTAGAGCAACAAAATGGGAAATCTACCTGTTACCACAGAATCTAGTAGGCCTTGGAGAGGGAAACCCTACAAGACAAGAGCCAGACTTAGTGCTAAGAATGGGACAATGGCCCATTGTCACCATAGCCAAGGTCCCCCGCTCTTTACGAACTTTCCTCGATAAGAGGAGTCCCAGTTTGATAATAATCACCTTTAATAAGTATTCCAAGGTTTGGTGTGTGAGGTGCCGAATTAGGACCTCTCAAGGAAAGCTGAAGATTATGATATAACGTTTAAAAGTTGTTTCGCTCCCTATAAGAGACCTAGAAATGAATTGCACAAAACCTAGCGTTTTGTGAATGATTGTGGATGAAGGTACTCCCGAGATCCAAGCCAATGAGGAGAAAGGGCTTCTTATGATATACTTCACAAAGTACTAGGCTCATACAACCCTTAAATAAGTCCCCAAGTTGAGGGAAAAACTAGCTAGGGTTTCCCTCTTAGAACAATGCCTAGGGAAAGAGATTTTATGGATGAAATCCAAGTGGACACCTACCAAACCTTACGATGAAATAGTTAAGACCCTAGGCTTGATGTTTAGGCTCTTGGAATCACACCAAACCTCCTCCTATGCAATTTGCTCTATGCCCTAGATAGCCATCCTACCTTAAGAGGATCGAAATTTAGTGGGGAGAATTTATGGAGAAGAATTGAGTTTGACCACCAAGGACTTGGACTAGTGCCTACTGCCTTGTCCTTTGGCCATATGGAATCTTAGGTGTTAGTATTTGTAGCATCGGAGGTGTTCTAGCCTCGAAACATTGTGGAGAGGCTAAAACACAAGAGTTCTCAATAACCCAGAAATCGTTTCTGGAAATTCCACCTAGAAGTGTCTCAATTAGATTATTAGTGTATTTTTAAATATTTCCCAAGTCTAAACCTAGGAAAAGGGGTTAATTAATCAGTATTAATTGAGAAAGGTGTGAATCATCTAGAAACTCACAAGAATCGATCCAGAAATAATCTCAGGCATCAATTATATTTTAATATTGACCATAGGAGTCCCAACTAGAGATTATAAGAGGAGGGTGATGAGTAGATGGAGAACACACACTTAAGATCGATTTCCTTGGGCAATTCGATTTTCCAAAGAGCAGCAACAGTAGGCCAGAAAAATTTAAGCCAGAGAAAGGAAGCAGAGACAAAGAGGGGCAGGGACAGTGATTCGGAGGAAGTCTTCCATATCCAGAGAGGCAGCAGCAAGTGGCGGAATTATTCCACACAAAATCTGCACAAGGGTCGCGCAGTAGCTTCAGGAGAGCAGTTCGATTTCGCTGGAGACGAAGTCAATTCAGCTTACAAAGGCTCGAAGAGTCACTTCCAACAGCAAAGACAAGTAGGACGGCTTAATCAGAAGCTGAACAGAACCACATGTGCGAGAGGCAGCGCAAGGACTGCACAGAGGGCTTGTGCAAGGGTTTGGAGGGCCAGATTTTCTGGAGGAGCCAATGCCGAGATTGCTTGTGGAGTGAGAGAATTTTCTCTCTAAATACTTTTGTGAGACACTCGTTGATTGGATAGCCAACTGGGCATCCATAGATTTTACTCAGATTATTTCACTATTGCTTAATAATTAAAACCCCCGACTACTACACCGGTTTTCCCAAGTTGGGTTTTTCCAGGGACTTTTGTCCAAAAATAATTGTGTCAAATTTATTGTGTGTGTGCCAATATTTTTTCATATTCCAGTTTATCTTCTATAGTATTTATTTTGGTGAAAATTGCAATTGTGAATTATTCGGTGTTTGTCATAGCAAATAAATTGTTAATTAATTTAAAGTTAGAAGAATAATTTGTAGTTCCTACAATAGTTCAAAATTTTCACATGGTATCAGAGCTATTTTGATCAGACGAGGAAGCTCAGAAGCGGAAGCAAAAATTCTTTGTTCAGAGGGAGCAGCAGGACGAATTTTTGGGGGCTGCGCAGAGCCTAATCCAGGCAGTACGAATTGTCGGGCAGTTCGATTTTTCAGTGCAGGTTGGCAAAAAAAATCAGCTTGCCAAAAAGAGTGATTCCTACAGGCAGAGGGAGCAACAGTCCAGTATTTTCGCTGGGCAAATTCCTTGTTTGGGCGCAGAAGGGTTTTGCAGCAGTTGCTAGTGTAGAATCAGCGCCAGGTGGAAAAGAAAGTGCACACACAAAGGGAGGAATTTCTAGGTTTTCCTAGAGGGTTTCCAATTCCAGTTTTCTGGAGGAGATCCATAATTTTCCAGTTGCAAAAGGAAGTGCCAATTTTCTAGAAGTAGCTTGTTCATGTTGTTGGGGTTACAGTTCACATGCCAGTTTTCTAGAGGTCACTCGGAAAGGCTGAGCGAGTAGTCCCGGAAAGCAGCGAAAGGCAGAGCGAGGCAGACATAGCAGTTTTGCGCATTCCAGGAGAGAGTGCAAGTTTCAAAACAGGTGGTCGAGCAGGCAATGGAGGAGATTCCTAGTTATTTCCCAGTTTTTGAGTTTGCAAATTTTGCAGCTTTGCAAAGATGGCCATACAAGATTGCCAAAGGAGGTAGTGTGAGTTAGCCAAAACGCAGATCTGGGCAACAAATCGCCTTCCAGTTGTCTGAGATAGGTGTCGGAGGAAGTGCGAGTTGCAAAGCGAAGGGTCCCAGTAGGGGATTAGGCCTTGTTGTAACATAAATAGTTTTGATAAGTTAGATATTTATAAAAGAGGGTATAAAAAATGAAAAAATAAAAAATAGAATAAAAGAATGGAAAAATGAAAATAGTTCAAAAAAATGAAAAGAAAACCCCATCAAAAGAAAAATAAGTGCACGAGTGAGCTCGCTCAAATGCCACTTGAAATAAATTATGTTTGAATCATACAGTAAAATCAAACATGTTTAAATTTATGTTTTAGGATTAGAAAATAATTCAACCACATTGTTTAATCTTGGTTGAAATTAGAAGATAGGATAGATTAGAGGAAAAAGTGACCTAAGTATTTAATCTTGGTCAATTGTATATTTGTAATAGAATAGAGTTAGGAGTTTTCTCTATGAAATAAAAGGCATGCTTGAGCAAATGTGCCTTTAGGATTATATTTATGCTTTGATAGATTTATTTAGTTGAAAAATAAACTAATCATGTCATTTAAACATGATTAACGCTATGTAATAAGCTTTAAACTTGAGTTTATTTTCCATCGGTTAATAATTTGATGTCTTGTCGTTTTGTGATATCCAAAGCACACTTATCAACGGCCTTGATTTTCCACACCTAGATCAACAGCGGGGAAACCAATTCGCACCCCCTGTCCTATTTCATGTTAACGTCAAAAGGGGGGGTGGGGTCCGAAAAGCGGTATTTCTTTTCACGAGCCTCATGCAACGTGGCATTCTCTAGTTCGCACCCTCTCATCCTAAACCGCTTACCATCCCCCCGCCAAAATCCGCTATTGCTCCTCCGCTCCCGCCAACAATTAACACATCACTTCCTGTGCATTCCCACCGCCTATCATATTCTGCCACTTGTCCATCTCTTACCTGTTGCTACATTCCCGTTATCATTCACCGTTACACTCCTAACCATTACTAGGCTCTCATTACTCATTAATGAACCTAAAATCACGTTTGGTAATGGTTCCATCCCAACGATAATTCATTAAGGCCTATAAAAACACTTCGATACATATTGTGTAGCTCCCCTAGCTACTTTGATCACCGTTTTCAATTGCAGGTATTGTTCAAAGTTTCCGCACTCCTACTGTTCAACACCTGTCAAATTTCAGCCATACAGAGCCCAGACACCCTTGACATAGATTGATTTGTCATTCCAAGTACTTGTTAAAGCCAAATTTTGTCCTCTGACATTCTTTTCTTTCAAATTCCACAGTCATGGCACCAAAGGGAAAAGCCCAATCTTCTAACAGCAAATCCAAAACTAATGACAAGCCTAAGGCTTCTGCTACCCTAGACCTAGACCATATGCCCTTAGCTGACCAATACTTTAAGATTGCTGACACCGAGTGTGAATTCGACTTGTTCGAATTACATCACTAGTTAAAGAAAAATTATCTTGATCAGCTAGATGACATTAACCTGTGGGAATCATTATTGCCTATGTTTATTTTTCCTTAGACTCACTATTTCCCCGACCTGGTCAGGTGGTGTCAAGCCAGGTATAATCCACTGCAGAGAACCATTATGGCTCAAAATGGAGACATTCTGGTCTCCATTACACCAAAAACCATAAACCAAATGATGATGATTCCTCATAATGACTCTCTTAGCCATTTCTTTGTAGCTATTCTAATGGACCTATACCATAAGTTAACCTTTCCTTAGAGAGCTCAAATCTTTGAGATTTTTCTCCCAGAAGACTCTCAGCTTCTAAGAAAAATCCCCCTTACCCAACTTCCATGTTCCCTAAGAAATCCAAGCAAATAATTGCCCTAGTTTCTTGCCTTTTAGGGTATCCATCAAACCAGTGGGTAGATGAGCCTATCTTAGTCTTTCTATCCATTTTCTCCACTGAGCACAAGCTAGCATTCATGTATAATTTTAGCCAATTTTTGGCTGATAATATGCATGAACAAATGATGAAAATTACTACTAAAGGCATATTCAATTATGCATCTATTCTAGTCTACATGTTTCTTTTTCAGCAGGGAGACAAGTTTCCAATAAACCTACACAGGCAAGATGATCAGGGCATCAATCAAGCAGTGACACAGTGGACCTCGTTAGTTAGAAGAAACTCAACTGAGTTTAAGTTTGCAGAATTCATTGACAGTTTTGTTCATACAGTTGTAGGGCTTCTTAGCAGTCAGGATGAGCCTAGGATTAGTGCAAAAATTAAAAGGGTTTTACACTTGAGTGAGCAGAGAAAGACTGGAGACTAGTATTTATACCAGAATTACACAGTAATAGGAGTATATGGATGTGAGTTGGCTCCATACAAGTTGCCAAAGTATGTTCCAATGAGAATTTTCTCTCTGGAATATATAAGGCAGATGATAAACATGGATGAAATCCATTTTGTTTCAGGGAAAAGGACATCACAATTCAAGATCAAAACTCAAGTAGGCCCATTTATATGCAATACTATAGCAGCAGGGGATGAAGCAGATTCCATTCTCAAGCAGTTCAACTTTCAGCCTAGTTTCACCTGGTCATATGATCCATTCAGTATTATTTCCAATCTAAGGGTGGAGCTCAAAACCACACCTTGTAATCATAACCCCGGGCCAGAAATTGAGAAATTTATGAATCAGGACCAGTGGGAGGAGAATACACTTCAAGCAGAAGCGCAGACTCTGTCTACAGCTACCCTTCACACTCCTGTACCTCAAGACAAAAAGGGGAAAAGGAAAAGAGAAGAACCCTCATCTCCAACCTGTACAGAAATAAGTGCTCAAGAGTTTATTATTCAACTGGGGATTCAGCTTCCAGATGTGACCATTCAAAATGAGGAAGAGCAACATACTATTGTTATGAGTGGTTTGCAGTTTTCTACGAGGTTAGAAGAACACCTTCCTGACACCCTATCCTCTTCGGCCTCACAGAATCATACAAATAAGTCACAGTCAACAGAATTGGCCAAACTAGATGACCCCAATATCTTTAGCAAGTTTTTGCAGATTAAGCAGAAGAATGAAACCCTAAAGGCCAGCACCTATGCTCAATTTTGGAAGAAGACTTCTATCTCCTAGCATAGGTTGTTAACAGCATTTGACAGTGAAAAGGGAAGAATGCAAACGGCATTCTTACAGGCTCAAGTGCCATCTCCAAAGACTTTTGCAAACTATAAGAAAACCATTTTCTCATTTGATACAAAATTAATGCATCCTATTGATCAAATGGATATGCATAGACAGTCTGGAGAAATGATTTTCTCCACCATGACAAATACTGCCATAGAGCTTTCAAAGTTAAGGACATCCCTCTCAAATGTCCAAACTCAGTTGAAATTGGAAAAGGTTTCTTCATTAGCAAAGGACACCAGAATTAAAACATTGGAAGATTTGGTGATTAAGCTGAGATATGATCCCAGTGATGTCAAAGCAATGGAGGAGATCATCAAGAAGAAGAATGCAGACATTGCAGCACTTAGAAAACAGCTTAAACTGCCTTCTACGGAAGATCCATTAGCAAAAGAGATTGAAGAAAGTGAATAGCATAAGGTAGACATGCTCAAACTAATCATTGAGAAAAATATACAGATGGAGGAGATGGAGGAACAGATTGAGAAACTCCTTAAAGAAAAAGAAGAGGTTGCACAATTAATTAAAGCTCCAGTGACAGCCATACATATCACAGTTGCAGATACCATAGGAGATTTGACATCAACACCTGAAGATTTAAATAAAGTTGTGCAGGACTTGTCTCTTCAAAGACAGGAAAATGACAGGCTCCAGCGAAAGCTCAAACATGTAGAAGCTCAAAAGATTAAAAATGATTCTCTTTTGGTTGAAGAAATGCAGAAATCTCACCAACTAGCCAAGAAGATTGACCAACTGGAAAATCAGTCATTAATAGCTCACACCTTGGCCTAAGCCAAGGAAAGGATCTGGGTAGATATCAATCATGCCATAACTGAGGTTTGGCCATCTATCCAGATTATATTTGAGCAAGAAGAGTTAATCGATAGATGCAGAACAACGATTGAGCAGGTCAGAACAGCATTAGGACAAAAACCAGCGAAGGCCACTTCCATGATCAAAATCTTGAATTCAAAGACCAGGTCAGAGTTGGAACAGATTCAGAGTGCAGACAGAATAGAGACCATTCTGGAGATCAAGAAGGTGCTACAGAAGAGGAATTTAATGACCCAATTGGAGACCAAGTCTCAAGCTCTAGAAAATATTGTCCACAGATTTCACACTAAATTCAACTTACTAAATCAAAGAGGATTGCCAAGGCTAGTAGCACCAAATGACAGACTTATCAGCTTGGAAGATTACTGTGAGAAGCTTTACAGCATTGTCACAGATACATCAAATTTTGCAGATATTAAGGGGCATGTCACTGGGAAAGCATTTATTCAAGCATTAGAGTTTTATTTAACCATCAAGCATGAAATCAAACAAATCTTCATCAACAAGCCCACTTTCGAGAAGTATATTGAGGTAGATGAGGTATATAGAAAGTTAACAAATCTTTCTATACCAACAGATGAAAGATGGGATGAGTTATGTGATACCATTGCGTAAAAAAGTTTTATCTCCAACAAATAGATAGCAGGACAGAATTTTGGGGGTCAAGTCATTAACAGCTTCCTCGAAGATAGTGCCAGCATCTCAACAGTTTAAGCAGTTCTATATTTTTGTACTATTTTTGTAAAATTAGTTCAGATGTTTCTAGAGTTTTATATTGTTGTATAAATAGTCAGTAACTCGATGTATTAAGGGTTGAACCCTTGCATGAGTTTTTCTAAAGCAGAATTGCATCAGACTGAATTCACTTCACATTAATGAAAGGATTCTAGATTTACTTCAAACAGCTTGTCTCTTTGTGAATTTGTCTTAATGTTTTCACTTCATCTTTGTTTTTCTACATATATTTAAGTTTTGTGAAGATAATTGGGTAAGAGAAAACTGAATATCAGTCTATCTTAAAGTCCCATGAAGTTATAATCTATTCTAGGGAATAGTTTATTGGATTGTTTGTCTTTATAAGCTCCTCTACATTTATAAATTGTCAACCCTTCTTCATAAAGTTAAATATATTTTGTTGGGTTGTAAACATTGTTTACTTGCATGCTTCCATGTGATTAACTAAAAATTCAGTCTGGATATTTAGGAAATCACAGCTTCTAACAATTATGCCTTTCAATACACTATAAATCAAATTACTGTTCAGAAGTAAAGAATTAGCCCTTTCATAGTATGTCGTACTAATAAGGTTCCTTAACCTACTCATCACATTGGTCATCCAAAAACTTTTAAAACAAACAAAATATTTTAGATGCTCTGGAATAATTAATTAAACTAGAATTATCTCAAAGGACAACAGGCTTGAAAGGAGATAGTTGGGCACCAGATCCAAGGGGAGGAGTATGAGACTCCAATGTGCCACTTGGGCAGGGTCCATTGAGGTGTATTCCTCATGGATCATTACCTTGCTACAGGGGCCCACAGTATTCAATAAAAGGATGGATCAGTGTCAGTGATGCAGTCATTTCCAGAGTGATAGTTGCAGACTAGTTGCAGTCAATGTTGAGGAGCGCAGGGCAGTGTTGACAGCAGAGCAGGAGGCTCAGTGCAGAGTCGGTCGCAACGCAAATTCCTTAGTGGACAGTGCAAAGGCTAGTAGCAGTCAGATACTCAGGAGGCAGATGTAGCATAGAGACACAAAATATTTAGTATTTCGGATGCTTCTCAGTTGCAGTAGCAACAACAACAGATGAGAGGGAGTTAAAGTGCAGATGCAAAGTTGGCAACAATATAGCAGTGTTAATAGCAGGATAGATGCAGCACCAGAGTTGCGCAACGATTGGTGGGTAGTGACAATCAGTCACAGTGGCCAAACATCAACAGCGTACAGAGGGTGATACAGAGACAAGGTGTTGTAGTAGTAGTGCAACACTGGAACACCTTCCTCACTAAGAGTGAGTGCTAGTTTTTGTAGCATCGAAGGTGATCTAGTCTAAAACTTTGTGGAGAGGCTAAAACACAAGATTTCTCCATAACCCAGAAATCAGTTTTGGAAATTCCACCTAGAAGTGTCTCAATTAGGTTGTTAGCCTATTTTTAAATATTTCCTAAGTCTAAACTTAGGAAAAGGGGTCAATTAATCAGTATTAATTGAGAAAGGTGTGAATCAACTAAAAACTCACATGGATCGATCCAAAAATAATCTCAACCATTGGTTATGTTTTAATCTTGGTCATTGGAGTCCCAACTGGAGATTATAAGAGGAGGTCAATGAGTAGATGGAGAACACACACTTGAGATTGATTTCCTTGGGCAGTTCGATTTTCCAGAGAGCATTAGAAGTTGTCGGAAGAGTTTGAGCCAGAAAAAGGAAGTAGAGACAAAGAGGGGCAGAGACAATGATTCGAAGAAGTTTTCCAGATCCGGAGAGGTAGCAACAAGTGGTAGAAGTATTCCACATAAAAGTTGCACAAGGACTGCGCAAAAGCTTCAGCAGAGTAGTTCGATTTAGCTAGAGAGGGAGTCGATTCAGCTTTCAGAGGCCCGGAGAGTCACTTCCAGTAGCAGAGACAGCCAGGACAGCATAATCAGACACTGAACAGAGCCACACGTGCGAGAGGCAACGTAAAGACTGCGTAGAGGGCCTGCACAAGGGTTTGGACGGCCAGATTTTCTAGAGGAGCTAGTGTCGGGGTTGCTTGTGGAGTGAGAAAATTTTCTCTCAAATTACTTTTGTCAAACACTTGCTAATTGGATAGCTAGCTGGGCATCCATAGATTGTACTCAGATTATTGCACTATTGCTTAATAATTAAGACCCTCAGTCGCTGCACCGGATTTCCCAAGTTGGGTTTTTTTGGGGACTTTGTAGTTGTGAATTATTCGGTGTTTGTCATAGTGAATAATCTATAAATTAATTTACAATTAGGAGAATAATCTCAAGCTGAAAATTTTCATATTAGGATGTTCAAAATGAGCTAACACATCTCTAAGGAGGCCTAGAATCGATGCCCTAGGTATCAATTCTTGACATTTACCCACTTCAAGAAATAATGGAGTTTCATGGAGAGTTCAAAGATTTTCCTCCACTAGAAACATTCATTACATCCCATATGTTGAATAACGTATGCAATATTCAACTAGAAGACCTTCCAAAATTAATTTTCAACAATTAGGGCACAATTTAGGATATTCTAGAAGTAGCAATTTCGTACATTAAACAAATTCAAGAAAAAAGTTTCATCATCATAAGGCACTTACAAGATGACATGCAATATATCCATCCAATATCCAAGAAATAGCTCCAAAGAAGAAATGAGAACTAGCTTCCATACATCAAAATGCATCCACAAGATCTCCGGTAGCCAAAGAAACAAGTGTGAATTTATCCCAAGAAGACTAATCTCAAGTGTGATGATGATGAGAGACTCAAATGAGGCCTCTTCTATTTATACACGTCCTATCAAGTCTAGTTTTAGCTTAGAAGCCCCTCTTAGTTGTCAAAATGAGCGTAAAACTAATTGTGGTTTCAATCCAACCACATAGCCAATGTAAAAACATAAAGATAAACCCACAAGAGCATTGAATTGAAGACGTTATCCAGGCATTAGCCTCTTGGAGGCATCGTTGAGCTTTCTTGGTGGCAAACTAAAGAAAGAGGGATCCAAAAATCATCCTCTAGGTGTTGGCCCCTAAATATCCATGCAAATCATCATGTGGGCCCCAGTTTTGTGTTTCGGGCACAAAATGGGTCTCATGGGTCTCACAGTGATAGAATAGCCTGAATCTACTCCATCGTTGAGGGCTCAGAGAATGGTGCCAGCGCTCCCACGTCTCAAAGGTGATACAAACCTCGTATGGGCCTCAGATTATCTGCCAAACCATGTGATCACTGCTAAGTCAGTTGGGGCAAACTAGTCCAAGTGCGTCATCTCATGAATAATGTGGGGCAAAGTGCAGATTGTTGTGGTGTTGAAGGTGCCCATGGAATGAAATAATGATGCTCTGCAAGTAACAGGAGTCCCATGGGTCTCAACACTTCACTTGGAGGTGTCATATGCTCCTATAGTGGACTTAGGCCCCAATTAAGTTGCCCAGCCCATGATGAAAACCACCTGCCAATCACATATAATTTTCAGTGTTGCATCTTCACCATTAGGTACAATAATTCATTAGTGCATCTAAGTGAACCAAGCTTGTTAGTCAAGGGCAAATTGAGACTTCACATGGGGTTTCCCTTCCAAATTTTGGGGTTTTAATCTCAAAGTAGTGTTATCTCCCTAGGTAGGAATTGTTAATAACTAATCCTATTATGTGTTCCTAGACACGTCTCTGAGATAATGGAGTTTCACGGAGAGTTCAAAATTTTTCCTCCACTAGGAACATTCATTACATGCCATACATTGAATAACATATGCAATACTCAACTAGAAGACATTCCAAAATTGATTTGCAGCAATTAGGGCACAATTTAGCATATTCTAGAAGCAACAATTCCATACATTAAACAAATTCAAGAAAAAAGTTTCATCAACATAAGGCACTTACAAGGTGACATGCAATATATCCATCCAATATCCAAGACATAGCTCCAAAGATGAAATGAGAACTAGCTTCCATACATCGAAATGCATCCACAAGATCTCCAATAGCCAATGAAACAAGTGTGAATTTATCCCAAGAAGACTAATCTCAAGTGTGGTAATGATGAGAGACTCAAATGAGGTCTCTTCTATTTATACATGTTCTATCAAGTCTAATTTTAGCCTAGAAGCCACACTTAGTTGTCAAATGAAGGGCAAAACTAATTGTGGTTATGAGCCAACCACATACCCAATGTAAAAACATAGAGATAAACTCACAAGTGAGTCGAATTGATGACATCATCCATGCATTAGCCTCTTCGAGGCATGCATTGAGCTCTCTTGGTGCCAAACTAAAGGAATAGGGCTCCAAAAATCATCCTTTAGGGGTTGGCCCCTAGATATCCATGCAAATCATCATGTGGGCCCCAGTGTTATGTTTGGGCACAAAATGGGTCTCGTGGGTCTCCTAGTGATAGAATAGCCTGAATCTGCTCCATCGTTGAGGGATTAGAGAATGGTGTTAGCCCTCCCTGTCTCAAAGGGTTAGACAAACCTCATATGGGCCTCAGATCAATTGCCAAACCATGTGATCATTGTTAAGTTGATTGGGGCAAACTAGTCCAAGTGCATCATCTCATGAATAATATGGGGCAAAGCGCATACCACTATGGTGCTGAAGGTGCCCATGGAATGAAATAATGATGCTCCGCAAGTAACAGGAGTCCCATGGCTCTCAATGCTTCACCTAGGAGGTGTCATATGCTCCTCTAGTGGACTTAGGCCCCAGTTAAGTTGCCCAATCCATGATGAAAACCACCTTCCAATCACATAGAATGTCCAGTGCTACATCTTCACCATTAGGTACAATAATTCATTAGTACATCCAAATGAACCAAGCTTGTTAGTCAAGGGCAAATTGAGACTTCATATGGGTTTCCCTTCCAAAGTTGGGGTTTTAATCTCGAAGTAGTGTTACCTCCCTAGGTAGGAGTGGTTAATAAATGATTCTATTCAGTTTTCCTAGCCCCTAAGGGGAAAGACATGTCCCTAGTACATCCTTCATTTAATAGGTGGCATGTGAATGATGATGAAATGGATTGGGTCACAGGGGTCTCAACCCCAAATGCCATGGGTACAAGGATAGGAATGATGAAGGAAGTCCACATATTGCGCATACTAATGTGGGGAGGGAGCAATCGTAGATACATGAGTTACCCCAGCCTTTGTTTTTCCACCACTCTTTATTTGTCTTTTGCTTTTTCTTAATTTTTCTTTATATTATTGCTCAAAGCTCCAAGAAATGAGAGCATGTTGTATATGATGTAAAGAAATTATTACCCCCTTTAAGGTGGGGCAGTTCATCGCCCACCAAGGGTTGGGACATGCACGGGCTCCTTTAATGATATGGGGGCTCATGGGCCCTAAGAACCAAGGTAATGGCCAGAATGATAAGGGGTAAAGCTCATGCTTGGCTTTTGCCTACGTGCTATATCAAATGTCTCAGCCATCTTTTTCTTTTGTTTCTTGCCTATGGCCAAGATATGCTTTTAACTTTCTTTTAGCTGCATCAACCTCTAGGGCAACATTTCCAAGCCCGATCCAGATATGTGGACAAGGGGAGGGGAAGTGTCAATGCCTTGTGGACCTAGTGGTCATGTGGACCCAAAGAAGGAGAATGATGAAATAGAGCTTGTAAAGTGCTGAGGAGAGTGAAAAATATGGAACGAGAAAACGGGACCACACTACCAAAATTGGGGTTTCCCAAGTATTGACCTTCCTAAAGCCGTAGGCCAATAAGGGAGGTCTCACATGACTAGGATTGAGGATTAACCCCCCAATGTAATGTGAGGGAACAAAACCACAGTCAAAGCCCTTCCTTCTTCCAAGTCACCCAATAATCCATGCTCAAAATGCCCAAATGAAAAACAAGCATAAGCACTCGATTGCACAATAAAAAATGTACATTTTGTCTTAGATTGCCCACCTTCTAACATATGCTCTCGACGGATGGGCGAGGAAACATACAATTGATGCATGGAGTGGAAATAAAGTGGCACATCACATTGGCTATGGGTGGCTCTCAGGGGTTGTTGGATGTCGGCTAGAAGAAGATGAATAGGAGAAAATTTCTCCTAAGAGGGCCACTTTTGGTGGGCAACAGTACCATTGTCACCTCAATAATATTTCCCCTTCACTTTGAGCTAGCTCCTAGAAGCCAAGGGGAGTATCCTTATTAATGATCGTAAACCCCTTTAAGTGAATTATGATCATGCATATTTATGATTTACTTTAATGAATCCAAAATATATGTAACAAGGTAATGCAAGAATATTCCAATTAAATGCTTGAAAGATAACAAGGTGGGAACAATGGCATAAACCAAAGATAAATCCACTTGAAATAGAAAATTAGGAGCTAGTGGATGTGTGTGCCAAATCTGATATGTAAGATAAGTGCAAGTACAACTTCAGATTTGCAATTCAATGATCATCACTCTACAAATAAAACTTTAAAGGGACAAAAATCGCATTCAAGCTACTTTTAATGCACAAAATGAAATTAATTAGCATAAACCAATGGTGCAATGTGTGCTTCAATTACCAAATGATTATATGTTGGACTCTTGGAGACAAACAAGCCTATGGCTGTCCTCAACTTCTAAATCTTCTGTATGATATAATAATGCAAAAAAATTCAAATTAGAAGTGAAAAGAAAACAATCCAAGAGAAAGAAAACCCACTTAAAATTGAGAAATCTTGGATGTTTCCACTAGGGCAAGAGATGTATCATAAAATAACAGTCCAGCAATGGTTAGTTACAAGTTCTATATATGTAAAACAATCAACTAAGTGAGAACTTGTGAAATAGACGGTTTTTAATTTTAGGCAACAATGGTATGTTCTATGCTTTAGAGCAATTTTACTTCAATTTCTTAACTAGCCCGATATCAATAACAAATTTAGCAATCACATCAACATGATTGTAAAATGCAGATAGAACATAAACATAAACAGTAGAAGACAAGCCAAGACAAGAGGACACAAGATGTGGCACCAGCCAGGGACAAACCCCAATGTGGGGAAACCCTTGATCAATTCTTCTTATAGTCTTCAATAGTTCAGTAGAGAGAGAGATGGTACAATTGACAAATCTGATAATTTATAACAGCAGTAAAAGAGCCCTACCCAGAAAAGTCAACGTTGGTCAACAGGGTAGATTTGACCCTCAATAATTCGGTCAACTTTAGTCAACTTCGACCTCCAAACAGCAAGACGAATTAGCCTTCAAAATAGTCAAATTCAGCCCAATCAAAGTCTGGTCAAACAACCCACCTGCGGTCAACCCTAGCTGCAATTAATGCTCGGTCAAACTGTCCAAAAGTTCGGTCTCCTGAAATTTTGCTATCCTGAAATTTCGGCCTCCTGAAATTTCGGACGTGTGGAGAGAAAGAGGCCCAGAAATCCGTACCCAATCAATGAAGGGAGAGAGAGAGAAAGAAGTGTAAAGATGAGTATGTCCAAATGAGGCTAAGTCACCTTCTATTTATATGCAACGTTGAGGATGAATAGACATGACTGTTGGGCTTTTGGGCCTACATAAGTTTGTTGGCCGACCTTGATAGTTTGACCATAATCAAAATAAATTCATAACTTCATTTGGACATGTCAGAATCGGATGATCTTTAGATCAATCCTACACCTCTCAGAGAGAGGAATCCAAGAAGAATATCAGTTGTCATAAATAAGATGACCCATGTGGAGTTTGGCCCTAGTTGCCAATTTTAACACTCCCTCTCAACTAGGGAGAACTCCATCTGCTAATCCATCTACCAATCTATACTATCTCTGCCATCAATGCATTGCTCTGCTCTGCTGAATTATGAAGAAGAAGAATTGATTGAAAATGTATCATACCATTCTCCACTGACCCAAAGTCAGTCCCAATCAAAGGAGAGTGTGGCATACCACTCTTACTGACCTAAAGTCAATTCCAATCAAAAGAGAGTGTCTCATACCACTCTTACTAACCCGAAGTTCGTTCCAATTGATTCCAGATCAATATTGGTCATCCTAGCATAGGGAATACAGTAGTACAATATGCATCTATCGGTAGTACTATGGTCCCTATCCTCATTTTCCTACTCGTTGGCCAGATGAAAGGTACTTCCCATGAGTCCCAGTCTACATAGGTACGATGTCTCAGTAGGAGAAGGATGAACCACTCATCTTGCCTACATCTCGCCAAGGGGTATCACAAGGGAAGGCTAAACCACTCACCTTGTACATAGCAAACCACTAGGGGAAGGTTTAACCAATCACCCCATGGTTGCTCACCGCTCCAAGAAGTACCCCAAGCGCCCCGAATCTCCCAGAGCCCAATGTCCATCTCATACAGGACCCTCATAAGAGGGTCTCTCCACGACTCCAACTCGTTCTCGGAAGGCCAAGAACTTAACCTTCCCAGGCGCTTCATTAGAATATCGATGACCTTCTCATCAGTCCCAATGTGATGGAGCCTTATTGCTCCTCGTTGTACCATGTCCCAGATAACGTGGTACCTGATATCTATATGGTTGAAGCAATCATGAAACAAGGGATTCTCTTATGATCAGATCCCACTTTGGTTGTCGCAGAGGATCACGGTGGTGTCCAGCACATGTCCAAACAGCTCAAAGAGCTTCCGCAACTAGACAGCTTCGCAAGAGGCCATACTAGCAGCTACGTATTCAGCCTCGGCGGTGCTCAAGGCAACTGATTTCTGCTTCCTACTCATCCAGGATATCGAAGCAGAACCCAAAGAAAAACAGCATCCAGAAATGCTCTTGCGATCCACCACACTGCCAGCCCCATCAGCAACAGAATAACCATGCAGCCTCACATTTTCGGCAGTGTACCTCAGTCCATGAGTGATTGTGCCTCGAAGATATCTCAGAAGATTCTTGGCAGCAATCCAATGTATATGATGAGGCTCAACCACGTATTGGCTCAGTGTGTTAACTACAAAACATATGTCCAGACAAGAGTTCACCAAAAACATCAGTGCTCATATGAGTTGACGATACTCAGAGGCATTTCCCAATTCAGGTCCAACAGCACTATTACATAACTTCTTAAAGTCAAGTTCCATCAAGGTAGTCACAGGCTTGCAGTCCATCATCCCAAATCTTTCCAATATCTTCACAACATATTTTCCCTGAGAGAGGAAAATTTCGCGTGGCTTTTGCCAGACCTCCAACCCTAGAAAGTAGTGCATCGGTCCTATGTCAATACGATCCATATTGAATCACATATCCAAGGAAGTCTATCATAGTTTGAAATAACTTCATCTTTGATTCTGATAAAACTATACCTTTCTCTTTGACTCCGTTATGAAATATATTGAGATGTTTTATATGGGAAGGAATATTTGTTGAATGGATTAAGACATCATCAATATATTTCTTCAAGAAACTATCAATACCTTCAAAAGTTTCATCCATAATCCTCTAGAAGGCGGATGAAGCGTTTACCAGTCCAAAGGGCATGATATTCCATTCAAAATGTCCTTCTGGAACTGAAAAAGTTGTTTTCCACTTGTCTTCTTCTTTTATCCCTACTTGCAAGAATCCAGATTTTAGATCAAACTTAGAAAAGATTTTTGACTATGATATCTGGGAAAGAAGCACTAAAGGCTTAGGCAAGGGATATGCATCATAATCAAGAATATTATTCAGAGGCTTATAATTTACTACCAACCTTGGTTTTCCTCTGATAATTTCCGAGTGTTTATTGACATAAAATCCAAATCAAGCAATAGGGCTATGGGATTTTCTCATCAAACCTTTTTGCAGTAAGGATTTTATTTCTTCTTTACAATACTTGAGTTGTTCAGAATTCATCGGTATTGCTTTTGATCTTCTGAGTTTTCCATGGAATTCCTTTTTCTGAAGCAATTCTACTTCATGTTTGTGGATGTGCCAAAAGGCATTTGGATTCAGAACAGCAAAGTTTTAATTTCTGGGAGATCTCACCAATTTCTTTTTCGAATTTTCCTTTCGGAAGATTTTCATCAATCTTTAGCATTTCCTTTTTCTTTTCCATTTTTGCCAAGGTATTCTGCAACCTGTCAATTTTGCTCAATCTTGTAGGAGAATTAGAATTGATAAAAGGATAAAATATTCTGTACCTTCGAAGAAAAGGTAATATCCCCATTTCTGGGATCTTTCATCATAAGTGCTCCCATGTCTTTTGAAGTTACTCAGGAAAGGAGTTCCTAAGTACACAGCACAGTCAAGTCCTGTTACTAGTGGAGCATGAACTTGAATTCCTTCAAATTGAGAAACAAAGACATCTATTATAGCTTCTTTTGTTGTCTTAATTTCTCCGCTTGATGTGACCACTGCAGGACATTTTGTCTTTTGTCTTTTGGGGTAAGGAATTACAATGCCACTTACTATATTCAGTCTTGAACTCGTATCAATGAGAACCTTCCACCATTCTATAGATGAACCAATTCTGATTTTCATTGTTATGCAGTACATCACATCTCCATTCATTGCATTCATTCCTAATTCAGATCTGGGATCTTCAAAGTCTTCATCTGGAAGCTCAAAGCCTTCTGGTCTGAAAGGACCCTTCAGTGGATCATGATATGGATCAGGGTGTCTTCCAGGTTCTTTCTTTTTTGTTTGATATAATGGAGGATCATGTCTCATCCAATTATTTGTTGGATGGGTTTGTGAAGATTCTCCGCATGTGGGTTGTGCATGTAAAGGATGTATATTATGCACCTGATGTGCTTCGATACATAGCCTTCTATTTTCTCTGACTTCTCTTCTGAGATCTTTGATGGCTTGGCTTATTGCAGGAAGTGTTTGGGGAAGATCACCTTCAATTGTTTGTTGTCGGAATTGTCTTGTTAGACCATCTACAGAAAATAAAGCTGCAGAAGGAATATAGCTATGTTGATGAGTTACCTGTGGTCTTTGTTGTCCATGATATTGTTGTGGCTTAGTTTGTTCGAGATGAGTCATCAACAATCCTTTATACATTTCTTTGAGCTTTGGATCAACAGCATTAACCATCTGTGTAAAATCATTTCTAGAAAGCTCATCTTGATCTAAGCTTTCATTTGTTGATGGTTTGAACATTCTAACTGCATTACATTTGCAAATATCAGGATCACTACATTCAAAAAGTTCTTGAAAACATTCGTTGCAGTGTGGATCCTTGCAATATTCAACTTCAGAATCTTCTTCTTCTTCATCTTCATAAACAGCATATATCTGGTCATTTAGATCATAATAATTTTCTGGATCTGTGAATTCTTCACAGCGAGAAGGGAGATCAATAGTATTTACCCTGCCAAATTTATTCTTATACCTGAATTGTTTCTTCTTACCAGATTGTTGTTTGTCTTTTTTTAATTTAGGACAATTTGGAGCAATATGTCCTTTTTCATTGCAATGGAAGCAATACATTTGCTTCTTTGTTGGCTTCTGATGGAATTGGAGTGTGGATGACTTTTTTGTTGCCTGAGGATCTAAAAATCTGTTTAAAGTAAGCTTTTTTTTTAGGGCGGCGACTAGCATATCCCCCCAAACTTTTAGGTCCATGTAAATGCCATTGTTTACATAATTGTTGATAGCTATGTGGTTTAGTGGTGTTGGTTGCAGATCGAGCAACTTTCATCTTGGAGCAGAGTTCAACAATCACAGCTTTACCCAATTTTTCCAGGAAGCTTATTCAAAATGGCAGTGGTTACCCAGGTTGGTCAAGAAGCAATGAAGATTTCTTTCCATTTGGGGTCCAATATCATATCTTAGGAAAGAGTATGCAGACGATGGAGATATTCCATACAGTATTCATCAAAATGTTGCATATTACTAAGCTTCATTGATGTGAGAGTGACTGTAGCAAGTTCATTATTAATTTGGGAGCAACCACAAAAATTAACAAGAATGCCATGCATTAGACAACCAATCATGTTATTCACAGGTAGAGTAGTTTGTGGATCCATATAGGTTGTGGTGTCTAGGTTCATTATCACAGAAGCTTCCCATGAGGGAATGAGTGTAGGATCATAATGAATTTCTGCCTTGAGCCAGGAATCAAGGAGTCCTTCGAATCCACTGATTATATTTCCGGTAGCATTTATTGGAGAAATATCATCTGCTAAATAAGTGTGATAGCAAACCAACATGGAACTCAGTGTAGATAGAATTTCTGCTCCAGAACAATTATCAATATTCCATGAATATGTGGAAGAAGCAGAAATTCTATCTACACTGATAGAATTCACTTCATTTGCACTTGGATAATAGAATTCATAAAAAGAAATCCATTTATTATTCTGTTTCATCCAAGTTTTCCAATTTTTATTATTGGCTTTGTTTATGGTTAACCTATGTTTCTGCAAATAGGTTTTTATCTCTTCACAATATCTATACTCATGCTGATGAGTATACAGATCCCAATTAAACATTTTCTTGTACCATTCATTGGTGGGATCATAAGGACCTATTCCTTTAAATATCTTAAGGAATTGAATTATTTCTTCATTAGAGGGAAGTTGTACTTTATTTGGAATCTTATTCGTAGGATCCAATCTGTAGCTGGGAATTTCTTCTGGATATCCTAGGCCTTTTGTAGCAGACTATCCGACTAACTGAATCAAAATTCCTTCATGAGCTGAAAAAGGAGTACACTTTGTATATTCATGTGTTTGGGTTCCAGAACTTGGAACAAAACGGATCATGTTAATTCTTCTTCTGTCCTTAACCTGTCCTTCTTTTTCATGAGGTTCTAGAAGACTAGTGGTTTGTTGACAAAAACTAGGAGAACGGTGAGGATGGTTACATACAAATGGTTGTGGGAACTGAGGAGTTTGAAACGCTGATTGCATATTGATTGTTCTGGGAGAAACAAAATTTGACTGTTGTGACTGAAGAGTTTGTGCAATCACATTTGATATCATACGCATGAAGTTTGGATCAGAAGTAAGATCATATGAAGGATTTGGTGATCCATGAGAGCTGGATGCTTCAAAGGGCAATTGTGGATTGGCTGTAATTACAGGATTTGGTAGAGGTCCACCATGTTCAAACTATGCAGACTCTGAGAGAGGAGAAAACCACGTTCGGACAAGGCCAGCAACTTGAATGGAAGTTTGACCAGTAATTGGCTGAGAACGAGGTGAATTGCGAATAGAAGCCCAATTAGCAACCCATTTTGTTGGGGGCTTAAGATCCCAGCGAAAAATCATTTGAGGAGCAACAAGGTTTAAGCCATAGTCGTGAGTTATTAGGGTGGTAAACTCGGACTTTTCAGAAACTTGTTTGACAACAGAAGGAGTAGTTTTTTTATCAAACTTGACAACAAAGCGCCAATGAATAGCAACATTTTTGCTATTGTCTTCAAAATCATCATATCCATGTGTTTGGATGTCGAGCATTAAGGCATTAATGGCATTAGGATCGTCTAAGGCAATAGAAAAATCAGGGACACATGACCAAGAAATTGGACCATAGGCTAATGTACCTTGACATCCTCCAATTAAAGCTTTATGAAAGACTTTCCATCGACGATCAAACACGCAAGAGAAGACAGCAACATCTTGACCCTTTCTGTGAAGTGGTTGAATACTAATTTGAACATGGCCAAAATGAGCAAAGTTTAAACCGGCTTTAAGTGCAGCTTCAAATTCAGATTGTTTCAAAATATTCATAGTTTGAAGCAGACGGTTATTACTTGAAGTTCGCAGAACTTCTTCTTTAACCTTATATCGCCAATATTGTATGACATCTAACAATCCCAAATTTGCATAGACATCTTTGGGGTCTATTTTTGGTAAAGCCCAAGAACCAGACTTAGTTGGTTCATTTAAAATTGTTATCGCCTTATCATGGATTGTATTAGAGGTATGAAAACCATATTGTAACTTTTCATTTAATTCTTTTTCTTCTTCCTCTTTGAGAATTTCATCAAAAGATTTATCACTAAATTCATGAAAAGAACTTCGGGCTGAAGTGAAATTATCCATAAAAGTAAGTTGTTTAGGAGAAGAACTAGGCTCTGATACCAATTACAAAGAGCGCGTTTGGAGCGTTTAACTGTGGAACTACAAAGCAAAAATACAGAATACGTGACTGATACTTTAATCACAGAGAGAAAGCTGAAGCATCTCTATTGCGCAATCTAGCATCACGCATCTGTTGAAAAGCAATTACTTAAGCACATATGTCAACAAGAGAATTGGTTCATAATAAATACCAGGTCTGCTTAATCGCTCCAATATCTAACAATTCTTTTGAATATCTATCCTCGTGTCGAAACATGAACTCTGGCCCAACGGTCTACTACTTGAGTCCTTCTCCACAGATTATCTTCGACCTTATCAAGGCTCATACAAGTTCGAGAATAGAAAACAAAACAATCCACAAAGGAGACATAGATTTACAAAAATTGAGGAATCTTTATTGATGAAATTCAAATCTCAACTATTACAAAGCAGAAAGCCCTTCTCTCCCAAAAACCTGAATGCCCTTTCTCAAGACTTTGGGGTCTCTTTATAATCTCTTCTATCTCTATCCTTTCATATCGAGATAAGATATGAGAGAATCTTGCTTTCGGTAGTACATGAAAATAAGATATGAGAGAATCTTGCTTTCAGTGTTACATGAAAATAAGATATGAGAGAATCCTGCTTTCTTGTAACCCAAAGGACATCTGCACAGTGATTCAATCAAAGTATAAAAGACAGGTGGTGTAAATCCTAGCAACTATCGTCTTATGCTTATCCTTATCCCTTTATTCAATTGTACATGTGGGATCGCTTACACTATAAGAGATTCTTTTGCAGGGAACCTTACGGAAGACCTGTCTGCCACCAATATCGGACAGAAAGACTTTTTACAAAACGAAAAAATGTTCTAGTTGGGCTTGAGAATAATGAGGTCCTCTGAATCTAGACAAGGTGTCATTATTAAAAAATTGAGAGTAAATTTCTTCCTCACATTCCCAAATTGATAACTCAGCATATTCGGGTACTTCATCTTGAAAAAGCAGTAAGCCGAAAGGATTGAGGTCTGGATCTGACATGGCATGAAATGACTGATAATCTTGTGAAGAGCCACCCATATTTCCTCCGAGCCTTCGGAAGAAAAGACTTCGAGCGATAAACCAATGAAAAGTTCCATTGGCGCGGAGTGCTGCAAGCATTTAGTGATTGCTAATACAACTGATATCCAGAATTCTTTTGTATAGGATTCCTGACTGATGAGCACATGGTTTAGTGAATCTGAGGATTTGTAATAATCGGAGAGAGTACGGGTAAAAGCATAATGGACTGATACCATAAATGTCCCACCATTCTTTAAACCAATCAAGTGTGGGGTCTTGTTCTTCAATTTGTGCTACTTGCATTCCATGAAACCAGAAGGAAAACTACACATTGTAGAAAAAAGAGTTAGTTTTATTTTCAAATTGCATACCTGTGTACCAGGCTTTCTCTTGGCATTCATGACTCTCATTACTCTGAAGATTAGCTGGCAGCAAGAAATGATCAATGTAGATCTCACAACAGACAAGAATTTATTCTGCATCTTTGTGTAAAGTAAAATCAAGATTTCCCATATCTTGAAGGAAACTTGAAGCTTCAAAAGCTTCATCATTTCTTTTCAGTTGATCATCCCATGAAAAATAATGTGGTCCAGTCCCGTGTCAGTACTTAGTTTCTTTCATAGGAAACTAGATTGTTTGATAATCCATTAGAGATTTTTGAGGATCCAAAGAATAAGAACCATCAGCACATTCAATGTGGATTTCATTTTCTAATCTCCTTACGACATTACATTTGAGGTTATTTACATCATTTCCCTGTAAAAATTCTCAGCAGAGAAGATCTGCAAAAGAATTTTTAATTCCATAAATGAATTCTACATCAAAACGGTACTGGGCCAGTGTCATGATCCCTCTTACCATAGTTGCATCTTCAAAATCGCATTTATGGATGGCGAACTTAAGAGCCTAGCAATCTGTTTTGACTGTAAAATGCTTGTAGATCACAAAATCTTTGAATTTAGCAATCCCAAGACAGACTACTCGAAGTTCTTTCTTTAGACTAGACCAATTCTTTTGTGTAGTTGACCAAATTCCAGAGGCATACTGGCAAATTTCATATTCTATTTTCTTTTGATTGGGATCATGTTAGCAGAGGATTGCACCCCATCCGATATCACTGGCAACTGTAATTATGGTTTTGGGCCATTCGTCATTGATTGTACTTAAAGGAGAAATATTTCTGATTTTCCCTTTAATTCTTCTGACTGCCTCTGTTAATTCCTCGGTCCAGGGAATCGGTTCTTTTTGTACTCTTTTATTTAATAAAATCCTGTCTTGGGCACAATGTTTGACAAATTTGGATATATAATTTGAGCTACCCAAGAATCTTTGTAACAGAGTTTTATCAGTGATTTTGTCTGGGAATTTATCTATGAAGTCAAGACTATGCTGCTTGATATCATATGATCCATATTGAATCACATGATCCATATTGAATCACATACCCAAGGAAATCTATCATAGTTTGAAATAACTTCATCTTTGATTCTGATACCTTTCTCTTTGACTCCGTTATGAAATATATTGAGATGTTTTATATGGGAAGGAATATCTGTTGAATGGATTAAGACATCATCAATATATTTCTTCAAGAAACTATCCATACCTTCAAAGGTTTCATCCATAATCCTCTGGAAGGCGAATGGAGCGTTTACCAGTCCAAAGGGCATAATATTCCATTCAAAATGTCCTTCTGGAACTGAAAAAGTTGTTTTCCACTTGTCTTCTTCTTTTATCCCTACTTGCAAGAATCCAGATTTTAGATCAAACTTAGAAAAGATTTTTGACTATGATATCTGGGAAAGAAGCACTGAAGGCTTAGGCAAGGGATATGCATCATAATCAAGAATATTATTCAGAGGCTTATAATTTACTACCAACCTTGGTTTTCCTCTGATAATTTCCGAGTGTTTATTGACATAAAATCCAAAGCAAGCAATAGGGCTATGGGATTTTCTCATCAAACCTTTTTGCAGTAAGGATTTTATTTCTTCTTTACAATACTTGAGTTGTTCAGAATTCATCGGTATTGCTTTTGATCTTCTGAGTTTTCCATGGAATTCCTTTTTCAGAAGCAATTCTACTTCATGTTTGTGGATGTGCCAAAAGGCATTTGGATCTTCAGAACAGCAGAGTTTTAATTTCTGGGAGATCTCACCAATTTCTTTTTCAAATTTGCCTTTCAGAAGATTTTCATCAATCTTTAGCATTTCCTTTTTCTTTTCCATTTTTGCCAAGGTATTCTGCAACCTGTCAATTCTGCTCAATCTATTAAGAGAATTAGAATTGATAAAAGGATAAAAATATTATGTACCTTTGAAGAAAAGGTAATATCCCCATTTCTGGGATCTTTCATCATAAGTGCTCCCATGTCTTTTGAATTTACTCAGGAAAGGAGTTCCTAAGTACATAGCACAGTCAAGTCCTGTTACTAATGGAGCATGAACTTGAATTCCTTCAAATTGAGAAACAAAGACGTCTATTATAGCTTCTTTTGTTGTCATAATTTCTCCGCTTGATGTGACCACTGCAGGACATTTTGTCTTTTGTCTTTGGGGGTAAGGAATTACAGTGCCACTTACTATATTCAGTCTTGAACCCGTATCAATGAGAACCTTCCACCATTCTATAGATGAACCAATTCTGATTTTCATTTTTATGCAGTACATCACATCTGCATTCATTGCATTCACTCCTAATCCAGATCTGGGATCTTCAAAGTCTTCATCTGGAAGCTCAAAGTCTTCTGGTCTGAAAGGACCCTTCATTGGATCATGATATGGATCAGGCTGTCTTCCAGGTTCTTTCTTTTTTGTTTGATATAATGGAGGATCATGTCTTATCCAATTATTTGTTGGATGGGTTTGTGAAGATTCTCCGCATGTGGGTTGTGCATGTAAAGGATGTATATTATGCACCTGATGTGCTTCGATACATAGCCTTCTATTTTCTCTGACTTTTCTTCTGAGATCTTTGATGGCTTAGCTTATTGCAGGAAGTGTTTGGGGAAGACCATCTTCAATTGTTTGTTGCCAGAATTGTCTTGTTAGACCATCTACAGAAAATAAAGCTGCAGAAGGAATATAGCTATGTTGATGAGTTACCTGTGGTCTTTGTTGTCCATGATATTGTTGTGGCTTAGTTTGTTGGAGATGAGTCATCAACAATCCTTTATACATTTCTTTGAGCTTTGGATCAGCAACATTAACCATCTCTGTAAAATAATTTCTAGAAAGCTCATCTCGATCTAAGCTTTCATTTGTTGATGGTTTGAACATTCTGACTGCATTACATTTGCAAATATCAGGATCACTACATTCACAGAGTTCTTGAAAACATTCGTTGCAGTGTGGATCCTTGCAATATTCAACTTCAGAAGCTTCTTCTTCTTCATCTTCATAAACAGCGTATATCTGATCATTTACATCCTAATAATTTTCTAGATCTGTGAATTCTTCACAACGAGAAGGGAGATCAATAGTATTTACCTTGCCAGATTTATTCTTATACCTGAATTGTTTCTTCTTACAAGAATGTTGTATGTCTTTCTTTAATTTAGGACAATTTGGAGCAATATGTCCTTTTTCATTGCAATGGAAGCAATACATTTGCTTCTTTGTTGGCTTCTGATGGAACTGGCGTGTTCTTTTGTATTCTTGGGGTGGCTTTCTATGGATTACTTTTTTGCTGCCTGAGGATCTAAAAGTTTGTTTAGAGTAAGCTTTCTTTTAAGGGCGGTGACTAGCATATCCCCCCAAACTTTTAGGTCCATGTAAATGCCATTGTTTACATAATTGTTGATAGCCATGTGGTTTAGTGGTGCTGGTTGCAGCTTGAGCAACTTTCATCTAGGAGCAGAGTTCAACAATGACAGCTTTACCTAATTTTTCCAGGAAGCTTATTCAAAATGGCAGTGGTTACCCAGGTTGGTAAAGAAGCAATGAAGATTTCTTTCTATTTGGGGTCCAATATCATATTTGAGGAAAGAGTATGCAAATGATGGAGATATTCCATAAAGTATTCATCAAAATGTTGCATATTACTAAGCTTTATTGATGTGAGAGTGACTGCAGCAAGTTCAGTATTAATTTGGGGGAAACCACAAAAATTAACAAGAATGCCATGCATTAGACAACCAATCATGTTATTCACAGGTAGAGTAGTCTGTAGATCCATATAGGTCGTGTTGTCTGGGTTCATTATCACAGAAGATTTCCATTAGGGAATGAGCGCAGGATCATAATGAATTTTTGCCTTGAGCCAGGAATCAAGGAGTCCTTCGAATCCACTGATTATCTTTCTGGTTGCATTTATTGGAGAAATATCATCTGCTAAATAAGTGCGATAGCAGACCAACATGGAACTCAATGTAGATAGAATTTCTGCTTCAAAACAATTATCAATATTCCATGAATATGTGGAAGAAGCAGACCAATCTTTATGATATTCTGATTTCATAACATCACGCTTATCAGGAGCAGGTGACCAAGAAGAATTCCAGGAGCTTCTATCAGTAACTATATGTACAGTTGTACCTTGGGGTTTTTCTGGATCAGAAAATGAAATTAGATCGGGAATGTCAGTAGGTATCTGAAAACTTGCTTTATCAGGAGGAGTGAAATTATTTACAAGAAATTCTAGATCTTCTAGAGTAGGAGGAGCAGAAGGAGTTGCTTCAAACTTATTCAGTGTTGTATCGGAACTGGAGGGCTTATCAGGATGGTCTCCCAATTTCAACCATTCAAAAATTGTCAGTTTATGCTCAGGACTTGAGGAGTTTAGACTAGAAAACATACCAGGATTAGCCATAGGAGCATAAGCGAAAGTAGTTTTTGGTTTAGGAAAAACAATATCACCAGGACTCTTGATTTGGATTGGAGAGTAGTAGGAGTAATATGGAATGGTAATTGATCTTTGGGATCTGAGAAATAAGTAGTAGCTTTAAAGGTAGGATCAAGAGTGTTTTCCTTTTTTAAACTTTCAACAGAAGTCGAAACAAAACAAACTTGTTTCTTTACTACTTCAAGTGAAGTTTTTAAGCTAGTCACCATATCCCGAGTCTTATCTGCTACTAAATGTACTTTGCCAATCCATTTGGAATTATCATCAATCCCTTTTTCTAAAACATCAATGGTTTTAGCAATATGCAAGTCATTTGATCCAAGAGTCTTTATTCCATCTAATAATTGGTCTCTGGTAAATTCTACCTTTTGAAGAACTTTGTCAATTATTTCTTGGAGTTTTTTGTTTTCCCTGGCTATATATTGGTGGTTTCTTTCTAGATGTTTAATCAAACTATCTAGAGCAAGATTTGTCCAATTTGTAGCTACAACAGATTCCCTATCTGAAAGCTGAGACTGGTCAGATTGAAGTGGAAGTAACTTGAAGATCTTATCATCTTGTCTGATAACAAGGTTCTTCTAAGGAGGAACTGCTGATTCAGTATTAAGGTTAGCTCCCATTTATGTTGTTGCACTTCTGTCTGTAAGGTTGATCCTTGCGTCATATTAACTCCAAGGGCTTGACAGACATGTTCTAACAAAATTTGTCCCTTCATCTTTACAGACTGTAAATGTTTTGGAACATTTGTTTTCTACAACATATACTTGTATTTATCATCTATGTGAGGGATAGTAAGAGGTCCAAGAATTTCAACTGGATTTTCTTTGATCTTTGTGTTTAAACTTTATATCTTCACAAGATAAATGCTTGAAATTTTTAACCAAAGCCATTTCTACTTCATTTGCACTTGGATAATAGAATTCATAAAAAGAAATCCATTTATTATTCTGTTTCATCCAAGTTTTCCAATTTTTATTATTGGCTTTGTTTATGGTTAACCTATTTTTCTGCAAATAGGTTTTTATCTCTTCACAGTATCTATACTCATGCTGATGAGTATACAGATCCCAATTAAACATTTTCTTGTACCATTCATTGGTGGGATCATAAGGACCTATTCCTTTAAATATCTTAAGGAATTGAATTATTTCTTCACCAGAGGGAAGTTGCACTTTATTTGGAATCTTATTCCTAGGATCCAATCTGTAACTGGGAATTTCTTCTGGGTATCCTATGCCTTTTGTAGCAAACTTTCCGACTGACTGAATCAAAATTTCTTCATGAGCTGAAAAAGGAGTACACTTTGTATATTCCTATGTTTGGGTTCCAGAACTTGGAACAAAACGGATCATGTTTATTCTTCTTCTGTCCTTATCCTGTCCTTCTTTTTCATGAGGTTCTGGAAGACTAGTGGTTTGTTGACAAAAACTAGGAGAACAGTGAGGATGGTTACATACAGATGGTTGTGGGAACTGAGGAGTTTGAAATGTTGATTGCATATTGATTGTTCTAGGAGAAACAAAATTTGACTGTTGTGACTGAAGAGTTTGTGCAATCACATTTGATATCATATGCATGAAGTTTGGATCAGAAGTGAGATCATATGAAGGATTTGGTGATCCATGAGAGCTGGATGCTTCAGAGGGCAGTTGTGGACTGGTTGTAACTTGTAATTACAGGATTTGGCAGAGGTCCACCATGCTCAGATTGTGCAAACTCTGAGAGAGGAGAAAACCACGTTCGGACGAGGGCAGCGACTTTTTGAATGGAAGTTTGAGCGGTAATTGGCTGAGGACGAGGTGAATTGCGAATAGAAGCCCAATTAGTAACCCATTCTGTTGGGGGCTTAAGATCCTGGTGGGAAATCATTCGAGGAGCAACAAGGTTTAAGCCATAGTCGTGAGTTATTAGGGTGGTAAACTCAGACTTTTCAGAAACTTGTTTGACAACAGAAGAAGTAGTTTTTTTATAAAACTTGACAACAAAGCACCAATGAATAGAAACATTTTTGCTATTGTCTTCAAAATCATCATATCCATGTGTTTGGATGCTGAGCATTAAGGTATTAATGGCATTAGGATCGTCCAAGGCAATAGAAAAATCAGTGACACATGACCAAGAAATTGGACCATAGGCTAATGTACCTTGACATCCTCCAAGTAAAGCTTTATGAAAGGCTTTCCATCGGCGATCAAACACGCAAGAGAAGACTGCTAGCACATCTTGACCCTTTCTGTGAAGTGACTGAATACCAATTTGAACATGGCCAAAATGAGCAAAGTTTAAACCGGCTTTAAGTGCGGTTTCGAATTCAGATTGTTTCAAAATATTCATAGTTTGAAGCAGACAGTTATTAAAGAGTTTAGACTTCTGTGATCCATACTTTGATAGTGAGAATAATTTCGGCAAAATCACATAGAGAGTCATTTGTCGACGCGTTTCGAACCAACTAGTGTGGTTCATCGTCAGGACAAGTTGAGGAACAAATTTGAGCGATCAGTTAAATAGGGAATGCAGGTCCTTCAACGGCTATATTTGACCGGGCAACGGCTAGAAAAAAAAATTGCCCTAGTCTATTATTAGATTAATAATATTTATTTGAGAAGTTAATAATTGGAATAATAACATAAAATTAAATAATTGAAATAATAATATAT